>JACBKR010001334.1:0-43889 GCA_014218235.1 Colocasia esculenta | reverse complement strand
GACTTTCTTTGTTAAACATATTGTTTACTTTCACAAATTTCACACTACAAGTTAATCATTCAACATTCGTATGTTTATTTGTAGCCATTTGAGAGATTTTTTCATATTTACCATATTATGATTTAATTTCATATTTAATTACTCATGAATAAAATGTTATAAATTTTTTTTTGTAATTAGTGATGAGAGTTCGCGATTGGAATTAGACTCAAAGAAGAACAAATGTCCAACGTATCAAAGTACTTGTTTGTTTGAACGTAAAATATTTCCGCTTGATATTCGAAGATTGCATGATGGTTTACTTTTGGTGAAAGAGAAGATGACGAAAATCATAAAGATTATTCGGAAAGAAAAAGACAAGTTTAGAAATAAAAGTGGATTATCTGTTATTGTTCAAGATGAAAAAGGAGTGCGATATTCTGTAATCTTACGACGCAGTTGGTGTGGTACTATGTACATGTTTATTGGAAAGACTGGTGTAAATTTGTAAAAATAATTGTGTCAAAGAACTTGACATTCTCAAAGTTATGTCTTCCCATTATGTACGAAGAGATGTATTTGGCAAACTATATTTAGGGATATCAGGGTTAGTTCACTCCCTAGGAAATCTACTGAGAAGCTAGTGAATAAAGAGCCGATCAAGAGGTGGTGGCCTAATATGAAGACATCACGTTTTTGTGTGTTTTTAATGTTCAATACCATTAAGTATTTATATAGTGCTCAAATTTATTTGATATTCATGTATGTTTACTCTCATTTATCTTTACGTCAACACTTTATTTCACCCATTAGCTCTGGGACTCTCCATATAACGTATGTATGGTACTTGAATGATGTGAGGGTGGTTGGATTTTAACTCGGACATGACATTTAATCTGTAGGAAAAATGTCTTATGAGAATCGGTCATGGATGTACCGTGGAATAGTGAATGGAGTTGTGACCGAGGAGTTTAAAGACGGAGTTGACAGTTTTATTGAGTTTGCATTGAGTAATTCATCAGTAGCAGTTGATCCGATGGTAACATTCGATGTCCGTGTTCGGCTTGTAAGACAGAAAGTGGATATCGACATGGGATGTGCAGCATCATCTGTATACGAGAGGATTGTTGGCCATTATGAGTTATGGTCGTGTCATGGTGAGTTGAATATTCAGTCGTCTGCACCAGCTAATTACTTTGCCTCCACAAGTACGTACGTAGACATGGTTGTCGATGCTGCTGGTCCGGAGTTCAATATTCATGAAGATCAAACAAATGAGAAGTGCCGAATAATACAGCTCAGAGATTTTATCAGTTACTTCGAGATGCTGATGAGCCATTATGGGATGGTTGGAGAAGCATACACGGTTGTCTGCAGTGTCGCAGCTATTGAATTTGAAATCTGAATTTCATATGAGCGAGAGTTGTTTGGACCGGCTTCTCTTACTGGTCAAGAGCATGCTTCCTCAATCAGAGAGGTTACCTGCTGACTTTTACCGTGCGAAGAAGATGGTGAATGATTTGGGGCTTGGTTTTATGAAAATTGATGCGTCCGAATCACTGTATGCTGTACTACAAGAGGATGCAGATAAGACATCATGCTGTATTTGTAAGCATGATAGGTTCAAGCCCAAGAGAGGGGACAAGTCAAAGCAGAAGGATGTTCCGTATAAGTCATTGCGGTACTTTCCTATCACACCCAGATTGCAGCGATTGTTCATGTCCTCGAGGACAGCTGGCTATGACATGGCATGCGGAAAGAGTCCGTCGTGACGAAGGTGAAATGAGTCATCCTGCCGATGGTGAAGCTTGGGCTCATTTTAGCCGTACTCATCCTTACTTCTCAAGGGATCCACGCAACGTACGGCTTGATTTATGCACAGATGGTTTTCAATCCTTTCGGAGGCTCGGTGGCATCTTACTCATGTTGGCCAGTAATCCTAACACCGTATAACCTTCCGCCATGCATGTGTATGAAGCGTGAGAATCTGTTCCTTTCATTGCTGATTCCGGGTCCAAAAAGTCTAGGAAAGAATATAGACATATATCTCAGACCGTTGATTGATGAGATGAATTGTTACGGTCAGATGGTGTGCAGTCTATGATGCATCCAGAAAACAGAATTTCAATCTGAAGGCTGCATTAATGTGGACAATAAGTGACTTTCCAGCCTACGGCATGTTATCTGGTTGGAGCACACATGGGAGTTGGCATGTCCTTATTGCATGGAGGATTCTAAATCATTTGTGTTGAAATCTGGGGGAAAATCTTGTTGGTTCGATTGTCATCGGCGTTTCTACCCAGTGACCATCCTTTCCGAAAGCAAAAGGATTCTTTTATTAAAATACAATTGTGATGGAGGAGGTAGATATGGAACGGGTGTCTGTGGAAACATGGCGAGGCGGGTCCAGAACTTACCGACTGTAACACAACTGGCTGGTAGTACCCGACAAATCCCTGGCTTTGGGAAGGATCACAATTGGGTGAAGCAAAGCATTTTTGGGAATTGCCTTATTGGTCAAAACTTTTGATACGTCATAACCTAGACGTCATGCATATAGAGAAGAATGTTTTTGATAATGTGTTCAACACAGTTATGGACGTCAAGGCAAAACGAAGGATAACGTCAAGGCACGTTTCGATTTGAAAGTACTTTGCAAACGTCCAGAATTAGAGCTACAGCATGTTCAAGGAAAAGTGGTGCAACCTAAAGCTGCTATGTGCTTGGGGCCAGACAGATTAAGGAGTGTTGCAATGGTTAAAGCAATTGAGATTTCCGGATGGATATGTCTCGAATATTGCGCGTTGTGTAAATGTGAACGAGGGAAAAATATACGGATGAAGAGTCATAACTGCCATGTTTTCATGCAAAGACTGATGCCTCTTGCTTTTCGTGAGTTGTTGCCGAAACAATATGGGGAGCAATGACTGAGCTGAGTCATTCTTCAGGATTTATCTGCATCAGAACTCAAAATTCATGACTTGCAAAATATGGAGCAAAATATAATTCAGACAGTCTGCAAATTAGAGAAGATATTTCCTCCAGCATTCTTTGATTCAATGAGCACCTGATCATCCATTTACCATATGAGGCAAGGGTCGGAGGACCAGTACAATTTCGATGGATGTATCCGAGAGGTATATTTCTACATCTCAATTTATTGGCATTACGACGATCTTTTATATTACTTATGTATGCATTTGAATTATTGTCGTAGGTGCATGCACGATCTTAAGATGAAAGTCCGCACACAAAGCACAAGTTGAGGGCTCCATTACTCAGGCGTACCTCATTGAGGAGATATCGAACTTATGTTCGATGTACTTTGACACGGAAATACGAACCCGACGCACTCAACCTCCACGTAATGATGATGGTGGAGATTCCGGGGTGTCAGACCGACTCTCTGTATTCAAGTGTCCCGGACGGGCGTTCGGATCTTCATCTACTCGCGCACTCCAAGACAGAGAGTTGGTAGCTGCGGAGATCTACGTGTTCATGAATTGCGAAGAACTAGAACCTTACATTCAGTAAGCTCTCCACGCTTATTCGTCATCATTTGCGTGCATTGTGCAGAACCTAACGGTTATGTGATATTTACATGCAGAGAGTTTGAATCGGTCATATTGCGACGGAATCCACGTCTAACTGACGTGCAGGTTGAAAAGAACGGGAGAAGTCTTTTCCTACTTGGTTAAGATCTCGCGTATGTGTCTAATATTCCAAAACATAAGTGTTATGTTTTTATGCAGACTCAGTTGAAGTCATTTATTCAATGTTTGTCTATTTATCTCATAATAGGTTGAACAAGGCTTCATTCCCGATTCAAGAGTACAACAGATTAGTTTGGCCCCTCGAAGATTGTACGTGTCTATCCAGGCTACATTTGAATGGATACAGATTTCACACGAGAGATTATGGACGGAATAAGTCTACGATGAACAGCGGCGTATGTGTGAAGGGAAGTGCCTACAATGAAAATGAAATTGACTATTATGGCATTCTCGAAGAAGTCATTGAACTGCAATTTTTTGGGACAAGACAACAATGTATTTATGTTCAAGTGTCATTGGTTTGACCCGACATCTATTCGTCATGACACAACATATGGATTAATCGATGTGAAGCATAAGTCCAATTGAGTACATATGAGCCATTCATCCTGGCGGCACAAGCCCAACAAGTTTATTATTCAAATTATACATCCCTTAAATTAAGAGATTGGTGGCTGCATGTAGAGTGAAATAATACTATTCCCTGAGTATGAGCTTCTCCCGACTGATGATGAGCTCGAAGGTGTTAATGACAACTTTTTCCAATCAGATCGGAGTGACGCACGAGAGTTGGCAGCTTCTACGCAGTACAATGTTCATGATATAAATGAACAATTTGCTTACTTAAGGATAACGAATAAGAAGAAGTTGACCCAAATGTCGCTGAGCGGGAGGTGGAGTCTGATGTGGAGGAAGACTCCCAGATGATGGATGAATTCCAGGATGATGATGAAGATGATGCTGAATTAAACATGTCTTCAGAATGATGATGAATATAGATATATACTGCATATTTTGTAAGAAATTGGTGTTGTTGTTAATTACATGTTCATAATAAATTGCTACTTCAAATTGAGTGCTGATGACTTGCTATATCTTATTTGTATCAATAGAGATATGGTACGTGGAGGACGCAGTCGGACGGTTGCCACGTCCGTTGGCAGAGGGACTGCCTCCCCGTCCACGTCTGCCTCCAGGTCGCGACAGGTATATGCATATGTACACAAAAAACTATATGGTATTATTGTTTATATTGATTTCACGAGAACTAACGTACATACAATTTTACAGGGACTGCCTCCCCGTCCACGCCCGTCTTCCCAGCGACAGGTAAATTTCTATATTGTTGTTTATTTGAAATTCATAATTTCTAATGTGTATGAAATTTTGCAGGGACTGCCTCCCCGTCCACGCCCGTCGTCCCAGCGACAAGTAATTTTCTACATTGTTGTTTATATTTGAATTCATAATTTCTAATGTGTAGAAATTTTGCAGGGACTGTCTCCCCGTCCACGCCCGTCGTCCCAGCGACAGGTATTTTTTTCTACATTGTTGTTTATTTGAAATTCAAATTTCTAATGTGTATGAAATTTTGCAGGGACTGCCTCTCCGTCCACGCCCGTCGTCCAGCTTATAAGCGGAAGGGGACGGATGACTATGTTACCGAGAGTGCCCGCACGATGCTGTAAGTCAAGCTTTAAATATGAATTCAATTATGATATTAAAGTAATTTGTTTTCAATAATTTAATTAAATTATTTTACAGGAGCGTACGACAGGACGATGGCGGAGCGCTAACAGAGGGCACTCCCCAGCCAGATTTGGATGCGGACGCTTGGGTCGAGGCAGCGGGAGTGCGAGGAAGGGTCGAGTGTACGGCTTTGGGGACAGCCTGGATACTCAGGAGTGTTGTCCTCATATGCCAGTTCGATCGCTCCTCCGCACACGCGAGTTCATCTTCTGCGCCGCCCGTCAGTGGTAGAGGACATTAGAGGCATCATTCGGGGAGCTACGTACAGAGCTAAGACGCAGCGGGAAGAGCTACAGACGCAGCGGGTAGAGCTACAGGCGCAGCGGGCAGAGATAGAGACGCAGCGGGGTACAGCTACAGACGCAGTTCAGCGATATGGTGGCAGCAGTTCATGTCAATATGCAGGGAGTACGTCCCACACAGCCAGCAGCTCGGGTCATAATTAGTATTAATTTCATATACTTAGGATTGGGTCGGCGTTCATTGACGGATCTAAAAACAACCCAAGTATATATAAAGCGTCAAAACACACAACCCGTGGGTCAAAATCCCAAATAGGGATCGGATCGGCATGCCGTTTTCCCCGACACGACCGGGGTGGGTAAAGTGACGTGTGCAACTAACGGAATCCAATTTGATCTCCGGATTCGATGGGCATTCAAATGACGGATCTAAAAAACACCTAAGTATATATAAAGGGTCAAAACACATACCCGGGGGGTCTAAAATCCCAAATAGGGATCCAATCGACGTTCGTTTTCTCCGACACGACCGAGTGGGTTAAAGTGACGGTGAGAAACGAAATGACGGAATCCAATTGGATCCCCGGATTGGGTTGACATTCAAAGGAACGGATCTAAAAACACGGTCAAAACATATAAAATGGTTAAAACACGCAACCCGGGGTCCAAAATCCCAAATCGGGATCGATCGGCGTGCCGTTTTCTCCGACACGACCGGGTGGGTTAAAGTGACGTGTAGCACTGATGGAATCCAATTTGGATCCCCGGATGGATGGGCATTCAATTGACGATCAAAAACAGGCTAGTATATATAAAAGGTTAAAAACACACCCTGGGGGACCAAAATCCCAAATAGGGATCCAATCGACGTGTCGTTTTCTCCCTCCGAACGACCGGGTGGGTTAAAGTGACGTGTAGAAACTGACGGAATCCATTTGGATCCCCGGATTGGGTTGGACATTCAAAGGACGGATCTAAAAACATGGTCAACCATATATAATGGTTAAAACACACACCCAGGTCCAAAATCCCAAAAGGGATCCAATCGACGTGCCGTTTTCTCCGACACGACCGGGTGGGTTAAAGTGACGTGTAAAACAGACGGAATCCAATTTGGATCCCCGGATTGGGTTGGACATTCAAAGGACGGATCAAAAACAACGGTCAACCATATATAATGTTTAAAACACCAACCCGGGGGGGGGTCCAAAATCCCAAATAGGGATCGATCGGCGTGCCGTTTTCTCCGACACGACCAGGTGGGTTAAAGTGACGTGCGGACTGACGGAATCCAATTTGGATCTCCGGATTGGGTCGGGCGTTCAATTGACGGATCTAAAAAATACCCAAGTATATATATAAAGGGTCAAAACATACAACCCGAGGTCCAAAATCCCAAATAGGATCGGATCGGCGTGCCGTTTTCTCCGACACGACCGGGTGGGTTTAAGTGACGTGTGGAAACTGACGGAATCCAATTTGGATCTCCGGATTGGGTTAGGCATTCAAATGACGGATCTAAAAAACACCCAAGTATATATAAAGGTCAAAACACACAACCCGGGGGTCTAAAATCCCAAATAGGGATCCGATCGACGTGCCGTTTTCTCCCTCCAAAACGACCGGGTGGGTTAAAGTGACGTGTAGAAACTGACGGAATCCAATTTGGATCCCCGGATTGGGTTGGGCATTCAAAGGACCGATCTCAACCATATATAAATGGTTAAAACACGCAACCCGGGGGTCCAAAATCCCAAATAGGGATCGGATCGGCGTGCCGTTTTCTCCGACACGACCAGGTGGGTTAAAGTGACGTATGGGAACTGACGGAATCCAATTTGGATCTCCGGATGGGTCGGGCGTTCAATTGACGGATCTAAAAAACACCCAAGTATATATATAAAGGGTCAAAACACACAACCCGGGGGTCCAAAATCCCAAATAGGGATCGGATCGGTGTGCCGTTTTCTCCAACACGACCGGGTGGGTTAAAGTGACGTGTGGGAACTGACGGAATCCAATTTGGATCTCCGGATTGGGTTGAGCATTCAAATGACGGATCTAAAAAACACCAAGTATATATAAAGGGTCAAAACACACAACCCGGGGGTCTAAAATCCCAATAGGGATCCAATCGACGTGCCGTTTTCTCCGACACGACCGGGTGGTTAAAGTGACGTGTAGAACTGACAGAATACAATTTGGATCCCCGGATTGGGTTGGGTATTCGATTGACGGATCTAAAAACAGACAAGTATATATAAAAGGTTAAAACACACAACCCGGGGGTCCAAAATCCCAAATAGGGATCCAATCGACGTTGTCGTTTTCTTCGACCGACCGGGTGGGTAAAGTGACGTGTAGAACTGACGGAATCCAATTTGGATCCCCGGATTGGGTTGGACATTCAAAGGACGGATCTAAAAACACGGTCAACCATATATAAATGGTTAAAACACGCAACCCGGGGGTCCAAAATCCAAATAGGGATCGGATCGGCGTACCGTTTTCTCCGACACGACCGGGTGGGTTAAAGTGACGTGTAGAAACTGACGGAATCCAATTTGGATCCCCGGATTGGGTTGGACATTCAATTGACGGATCTAAAAACAGACAAGTATATATAAAAGGTTAAAACACAACCGGGGGTCCAAATTCCAAATAGGGATCCAATCGACGTGGCCGTTTTCTCCGACACGACCGGGTGGGTTTAAGTGACGTGTAGATAGAAACGACGAATCCAATTTGGATCCCCGGATTGGGTTGGACATTCAAAGGACAGATCTAAAAACACGGTCAACCATATATAAATGGTTAAAACACACAACCCGGGGGTCCAAAATCCCAAATAGGGATCGGATCGGCGTGCCGTTTCCTCGACACGACCGGGTGGGTTAAAGCGACGTGTAGAAACTGACGGAATCCAATTGGATCCCCGGATTGGGTTGGGCATTCAATTGACGGATCTAAAAACAGGCAAGTATATATAAAAGGTTAAAACACACAACCCGGGGGTCCAAAATCCCAAATAGGGATCCAATCGACGTGCCGTTTTCTCCGACACGACCGAGTGGGTTAAAGTGACGTGTAGAAACTGACGGAATCCAATTTGGATCCCCGCATTGGGTTGGAGATTCAAAGGACGTATCTAAAAACACGGTCAACCATATATAAATGGTTAAAACACGCAACCCGGGGGTCCAAAATCCCAATAGGGATCCAATCGACGTGCCGTTTTCTCCGACACGACGGGTGGGTAAAGTGACGTGTAGAAACTGACGGAATCCAATTTGGATCCCCGGATTGGGTGGGCATTCAAGGACGGATCTAAAAACACGGTCAACCATATATAAATGGTTAAAACACGCAACCCGGGGGTCCAAAATCCCAAATAGAGATCCGATCGACGTGCCGTTTTCTCCGACACGACCGGGTGGGTTAAAGTGACGTGTAGAAAAAGGCAGAATCCAATTTGGATCCCCGGATTGGGTTAGACATTCAAAGGACGGATCTAAAAACACGGTCAACCATATATAAATTGTTAAAACACGCAACCGGGGGTCCAAAATCCAAATAGGGATCCAATCGACGTGTCGTTTCTCCGACACGACCGGGTGGGTTAAAGTGACGTGTAGAAACTGACGGAATCCAATTTGGATCCCGGTTGGGTTGGACATTCAAAGGACGGATCTAAAAACACGGTCAACCATATATAAATGGTTAAAACACGCAACCCGGGGGTCCAAAATCCAAATAGGGATTCAATCGACGTGCCGTTTTCTCCGACACGACCGAGGGGTTAAAGTGACGTGTAGAAACTGACGGAATCCAATTTGGATCCCCGGATTGGGTTGGGCATTCAAAGGACGGATCTAAAAACACGGTCAACCATATATAAATGGTTTAAAACACGCAACCCGGGGGTCCAAAATCCCAAATAGGGATCCAATCGACGTGCCGTTTTCTCCGACACGACCCGGGGGGTTAAAGTGACGTGTGTAGAAACTGACGGAATCCAATTTGGATCCCCGAATGGGTTGGACATTCAAAGGACGGATCTAAAAACACGGCAAACATATATAAATGGTATAACACGCAACCGGGGGTCCAAAATCCCAAATAGGGATCCAATCGACGTGCCGTTTTCTCCGACACGACCGGGTGGGTTAAAGGACGTGTAGAAACTGACGGAATCCAATTTGGATCCCCGGATTGGGTTGGGCATTTAATGACGGATCTAAAAACATGCAAGTATATATAAAAGGTTAAAAAAACACACACCCGGGGGTCCAAAATCTCAAATAGGGATCCATCGACATGACGTTTTCTCCGACACGACGGGTGGGTTAAAGCGACGTGTAGAAACTGACGGAATCCAATTTGGATCCCCGGATTGGGTTGGGCATTCAAAGGACGGATTTAAAAACACGGCCAAGCATATATAAATGGTTAAAAGACAAAACCGGGGGTCTAAAATCCCAAATAGGGATCCGATCGACGTGCCGTTTTCTCCGACACGACGGGTGGGTTAAAGTGACGTGTGGGAACTGACGAAATCCAATTTGGATCTCCGGATTGGGCTGGGCATTCAAAGGACGGATCTAAAAACACCAAGGCGAAATGATGGATCTAAAAATAGTATTGTATAAGCTTGAGAAATAATCACAGTTTTAAATTTTATTTTTGAAAATACTGTATGTCTTTTATTTATTATTAATGTTTCTCATTTTAATTTTTTAATATAGGATCCAGCTCCAGACGATGACGAGGGAGGGACAGCAGACGATCCAGCAGATCTATGTTGATTTTTGTATTCATTATTCTATATGATTTTATATTTATATATTTTATGACTTTATGTTGATTGTTAGTATTTGTAAATTTATGATATTGTAGCAGGTTTGGACATTGTAGCAATGTTGACAAATCATTTTATTGATTATTTTAAAAGGAAAATTGTGTATTTCTGACGGATTTCGACGGATAAGTATCCGTCGGAAAGTATAAATTACCGACGGAAAATACTGTCGATATACCTTCGGAAAGTACTGACGGATTGGCCGACGGATATGTATCCGTCGGAACGGATAAATTACCGACGGCTGCTAAATACCGTCGGCAATTCCGTCGGAAAATACTAACGGTTTACCGACGTATACGTATCCGTCGGAAAGGAGTAAAATTACCGACGGCTAAACCCCGTCGGCAATTCCGTCGGAAAATACTGACGGCCTTACCGTCGGATTATATCTGTCGGAGATTTCGACCGAATTCTGACGGAATTGTCATCCGTCGGAAATTGCTGACCAAGTATTTCCGACGAAAAGTTTCCGACGAGCTTTGGACGGAAAGCGGTCAGAAAGCCTTTTCCGACGGATGACGGACGGATTTTCGACGGATTCAGTCCGTCGGAAATAGCACATTTTCTTGTAGTGATACAATCTAACAAAGAGTTATTGGAAATACATGAACTATTTCACTTTCGTAGGTGCAATAATTATTTCTCGATTTAGCGAAGTCATGTTCGGTGGTATAAAATGCGTATCATTTGCATAACACGCCCCACTGTCTTCTTTGCCTCCACCTACAAGATTGGAAGCAAGTTCTGCTAAACGTTGTCAGGAAGGAACCTCCAACTTATTGGCTCTGCCATGAAAAGATAGCGGAGGCTCCATGTTGGGTAGGGTGTTAATAGTATCATCTTTATTGTAAGAAGGATGAAAAGTATTAGTGATAAACAATCTGTAGTAGTTATATATATATATATATTTGTCAGGTGGCAGGAGGACGACCATTTGACAAACGATGGAGGTTTATCTTCTGGTTAGGTCATCCTGCCAACGTATAAATAGCCACCACCTTTGCTTATTGCAAGACTCAACTAGACTTCAGAGAGATAGAGAGAGAGAAAGAGAGAAAGAGAAATCTAAGTGAAGATAGATGGCATCTTACGCACTGGTGTTTGCCATCCTCGCTCTCACCTCCTCCCAGGCATTTGCTGGTGACCCGAGCCCATTGCAGGACTTTGTGTTGCAGACAACACCTCAACGGTACTGAGCAGGACTTTTCTCGCATGCACAAATCTACATATGCATGCATACATACCAGTCCCATTGTGGTTATGACGTGTATATATAATACTAATTATCTAGGGTTCCACTGTTTTTACATGCAGTGTTCGTGAATGGTTTCGTCTGCAAGGACCCAAAGCTTGTGAAAGCAGAGGATTTCTTCTACAAAGGTCTCGACGAGCCCGGCAACACAAGCAACCACTTGGCTCTAAGGTGACACCGTTTACGTTGTACAACTCGCAGGCCTCAACACGCTGGGCATCTCTCTTGTCCGCATCGACTTCGCCCCAAACGGACTCAACCCCCACACACCACCCCAGGGCCACCGAGATACTCACCGTCTTGGAGGGAACTCTCTACGTGGGCTTCGTCGCCTCCAACTCGACGCCGGCAACAAGCTCTTCACAAGGTCCTCTGCAAGGGCGACGTGTTCGTCTTCCCCGTCGGCCTCATCCACTTCCAGTTTAACATCGGGCACACCAACGTCGTGGCCATCGCAGCTCTGAGCAGCCAAAACCCCGGTGTGATCACCATCGCGAACGCCGTCTTCGGATCGAAGCCTCCCATCTCTGATACGTGCTTGCCAGGCCTTCCAAGTGGACAAGAAGGTCATCGACTACCTCCAGTCCCAGTTCTGGATGGACAACAACTAATAAGAAGGGGACGTATTATTGTTGTGAATGCACGTCCACGCAAATAAGGGATCAGGTTGACGTTGTTCCCGTACGTGTATGTTAAAAATAAAGATCGGTGTTAGATCTATTCGCCCCCCTTTCCTACAAAGTGGGTCGAACTACAAAAAAAGTGAGATATGTAGACGCTGAAAGCCGTCTACAAAAACCAAAAACCGTCTATAAAAGGTTTCGTAGACAGTTATGAAACCGTCTACACAGCCGTCAACTAAAGTTTCGTCTACCAAACATACATAGACGGTTTTTGAAACCGTCTACAAAAGTAAGATAAGTAGACGGTTGTACACCCGTCTATATACATATGTAGACGGCTCTTATAGCCGTCTATGAAAAAAATTATTATAGACGGTTTTTTTTGATCGTCTATAAACAATTTATATGTAGACGGCTTGAAAAAGCCGTCTACATATAATTTTTTTGGTAGACAGCTAAAAGAGCCGTCTACATATCTTTATTCACCAAAAAAAAAATTAAATGTCAAAGGAAAAGGAGTCGGGTGGTGTGGGGGGGGGGGGGGGGGGGGGGCGGAGTGGGGCGGGGTCGCCGGGGCTGGGGGGCGGGGTCGCGGGGGCTGGTGGGGGGGGCGGCAGGGGTGCGGGGGGGGGGGGTGGCAGTGGGGCGGAGTGACGGGGGTGGGGGGGGGGGTGGCAGTGGGGGCGGGGCTGGGGGTGGGGGGGGTGGCAGTGGGCCGCGGAGATGGTGGGGGGGGCAGAGCTGGGGGGGGGGGGGGGGTGCGGCAGTGGGGGGGGCTGGGGGGCGGGGTCGCCAGAGCTGGTGGGGTGGGGCGGCAGGGGGGCGGGGCTTGGGGGGGTGGCAGGGAGCCGCCGGAGCTGGTGGGGGGGGTGCAGTGGGGGGGCAGGCTGGGGGGGGGGGGCGGCAGTGGGGTGGGGCTGGGGGGGGGGGGCTGGCGCTGGTGGGGTGGGTGCGGCAGGGGGGCGGGGCTTGGGGGGGTGGCAGGGAGCCGCCGGAGCTGGTGGGGTGGTGCAGTGGGGGGGCAGAGCTGGGGGGGGGCGGCAGTGGGGTGGGGCTGGGGGGCGGGGTCGCCGGGGCTGGTGGGGGGGGTGCGCAGTGGGGGCGGGGCTTTGGGGGGCTGCTGGGCTGGGGGAGGGGGGGGGGGTGGGGCGCCGGGGCTGGTGGGGGGGGGGGAGGTGCGGCAGTGGGGGCGGGGGGCTTGGGGGATGTGCTGGGGCTGGGGGAGGGGGGGGGCGGTGGGGCGCCGGGGCTGGTGGGGGGTGCGGCAGTGGGGGCGGGGCTTGGGGGGCTGCTGGGCTGGGGGAGGGGGGGGGCGGTGGGGCGCCGGGGCTGGTGGGGGGGGGGGAGGTGCGGCAGTGGGGCGGGGCTTGGGGGGCTGCTGGGGCTTGGGGGAGGGGGGGCGGTGGGGCGCAGGGGCTGGTGTGGGGGGGGGGAGGTGCGGCAGTGGGGGCGGGGCTGGGGGGCTGCTGGGCTGGGGGGGGAGGGCGGTTGGAGCCCGGGGCGGGGGTTCCGTTCCGGCGGGGACGGGTGGGGATCTGACCGAGGCCGTCCCCATGCATCTCCCGGGAGACGTCTTCTCCTGCGTCGCCGGGCCGAGCACCAACTTGAAGCAGAGAACAAGCCCCGGAACGAAGAGAGGGGGAGGCGAAGTAAAAAGGAAATGGAAAATGGCGGGATGGGAAATGGGGGCGGGGAGGGGAGGGCGGTTTGAAAATTTGGGACGGGGAGGGCGGTTTCGACCGGCGGGAGGGGAAAAATTTGGACAGGGAGGGCGGTTTCGACAAAACATTTGGGTGAAATTTTGAATTATATTGTTAATATTATATGTTTTTATTATATATTTAATTATATTATATAAAATTAATTTAATTACTTATATTACTTACATTTGTATAAATATATTTATATATATTTAAATATTTTAACAAAAATATTTATTATACATACTAAATATATATTTATATATAATTAGTTATATATTCAAGTATTGTATATATTTATTCAAAGTTAATTACATTCGTTTAACTTTCTATCTACCGTGAAGACAACAATCTAAATATATTTATTTGAAAGTTAGTCTAAGTATATATAATCGAGATTATTTAATTTCTGATTTTTAGATCATGATGAGGGCGAGTGGGGGTGATGCAGGCATTGTGACGTCGGAGAGGAGAGGAAAGCAAGGAGGGTGCTCGAGTCACCGACATCTGCGTCATCTACATAGAATATCATATATATAGATAGATATATAGACACATAGAATATAAATATATAATATATTATATAACATAGATACATAGATATATATATAATTTATAAATAAATATGTATTCATTATATATATCCATACATACATAGATATAGATTCGATATCATCTTCTTCAAATTGTTCTCCTAATATACTTCGTTAATGGCATTTTTAACTGTGTACTCTTAAATCTTGTAAATTTGAGTCATATATATATTATATGTATGGATATACGTAAATATTGATAATATATTATGTAAAAGGAAAAAATTATTTGACAAAATTTTATTTTAAAAACTTAAATTAAAATTATCAAAAAATATCATCATCATCCAATTAATTTGTGTTTAAAATTTCATCTTAATTGAATATCGTTTAAATATAAAAATAGAATTTAAAAAAATAAATATAATTAATATGATTTTCAAAATATATATGTAGACGACTTAAAAACCGTCTATGTATGTTGATATATAGACGGCTTCTTTGAGATGTCTACATATCAAACATGTGTAGACGGTTTATTCGAGCAGTCTACAAACATATGTAGACGGCTCCCAGTAGCCGTCTATGTATGACGCATATGTAGACGGCTTCAAACAACCGTCTAATATAGATCGTATATAGACGGCTATATAGACCGTTGTACATATGTTATGGCATATGTAGACGGTTTATTTTAGCCGTCTACATATGTTGCTTATGTAGACGGCTAAAAATAGCCGTCTACAAATGTTACTATATGTAGACGGCTACGATTACAGCCGTTCTACATATACTCTTTTCTTGTTTTGCTCTGCCCTTACTTTTTCCATGTAACTTAAGGTAGCTAGGTACAGATCAGTACATGGGTGAAGAAAATGTGTAGAAGATATTGCATATATATATATTTCTAGTTATCTAGTGCCCTGTTAAAGTTGAAGCACCAAATTTCTCACGGTATGGATTAAATCTTAATTTTTATTATTCTAAATTTTTACATATTGATTTTAATTTTTGGCACCAGCACGAGTTTAGGAGAAAATGATTACTGTACCAAGAAAGACACAAAATGCTCGGCGATCGAAATCATAAAATGTTGGAGGAAGCCTCTCCAGAGCAAGGATAAATGGAAGACATGCTATTCCGACGGACTGAATCCGTCGAAAATCCGTCGGTATTCCGTCGGAAAAGGCGCCTTCCGACCGCTTTCCGTCCAAAGCTCGTCGGAAATACTGGTCAGAAATTTTCGACGGACGACAATTCCGTCAGAATTCGGTCGAAACCTCCGACAGAGATAATCCGTCGGGAAAGCCGTCAGTATTTTCCGACGGAATTGCCGACGGTGTTTTGCGTCGGTAATTTATCAGTTCCGACGGATACTTATCCGTCGGCCAATCCGTCAGTATTTTCCGACGGGATTACCGAGGTCTTTTTCCGTCGGTAATTTATAAGTCCGATGGATACTTATCCGTCGGAAAATCCGTCGGAAAATACACATATTTTTTTTTAAATAGACAAATAAAAATGATTTGTCAACATTGCTACAATGTCAAACCTGTTACAATATTCATAAATTTAACAAATACTAATAATCAACATAAAATCATAAAATACAATAAATATAAAATCATATAGAATAATGAATACAAAAATCAACATAGATCTGCTGGATCGTCTGCTGTCCCTGCCTCGTCATCGTCTGGAGCTGGATCCTATATTAAAACAAATTAAAATGAGAAACATTAATAATAAATAAAAGACATACAGTATTTTCAAAAATGAAATTTAAAACATGTGATTATTTCTCAAGCTTAATACAATATTATTTTTAGATCCATCATTTCTGGGTGTTTTTTAGATCCGTCCTTAGAATGCCCAACCCAATCCGGAGATCCAATTGGATTCCGTCAGTTCTCACACGTCACTTTAACCCACCCGGTCGTGTCGAAGAAAACGGCACGTCGATCGGATCCCTATTTGGGATTTTAGACCCCCAGGGTTGCGTGTTAACCATTTATATATGTTTGGCCGTGTTTTAGATCCGTCCTTTGAATGCCCAACCCAATTCGGAGATCCAAATTGGATTCCGTCAGTTCACACGTCACTTTAACCAACCGGTCGTGTCGGAGAAAACGGCACGTCGATCGGATTCCTATTTGGGATTTTGGACCCCCGGGTATGTGTTTTAACCTTTCATATATACTTGTCTGTTTTTATATCCGTCCTTTGAATGCCCAACCAATCCGGGGATCCAAATTGGATTCCGTCAGTTTCTACACGTCACTTTAACCCACCCGATCGTGTCGGAGAAAACGGCACGTCGATCGGATCCCTATTTGAGATTTTGGACCCCCGGGTTGCGTGTTTTAACCATTTATATCTGTTTGACCGTGTTTTTAGCTCCGTCCTTTAATGCCCAACCCAATCCGAGATCCAAATTAGATTCCGTTAGTTTCTACACGTCACTTTAACCACCCGGTCGTGTCGGAGAAAACGGCACGCCGATCCGATCCCTATTTGGGATTTTGGACCCCCAGGTTGTGTGTTTTGACCCTTTATATATACTTGGGGGTTTTTTAGATCGTCATTGAACGCCCGACCCAATCCGGAGATCCAAATTGGATTCTGTCAGTTCACCACACATCACTTACCCCACACGGTCGTGCGGAGAAAACGGCACGCCGATCCGATCCCTATTTGGATTTTGGACCCCAGGTTGTGTGTTTTGACCCTTTATATATACTGTGGTTTTTTTTAGATCCGTCAATTGAACGCCCGACCAATCGGAGATCCAAATTGGATTCCGTCAGTTCCCACACGTCACTTTACCCACCCGGTCGTGTCAGAGAAAACGGCACGCCGATCCGATCCCTATTGGGATTGGACCCCCAGGTTGTGTGTTTTGACCTTTATATATACTTTGTGTTTTTTAGATCCGTCATTGAAAGCCCGACCCAATCCAGAGATCCAAATTGGATTCCGTCAGTTCCCACACGTCACTTTAACCCACCCGGTCGTGTCGGAGAAAACGGCACGACGATCCGATCCCTATTTGGGATTTTGGACCCCCGGGTTGTGGTTTTGACCCTTTATATATACTTGGGTGTTTTTTAGATCCGTCAATTGAACGCCCGACCCAATCCGGAGATCCAAATTTGATTCCGTCAGTTCCCACACGTCACTTTAACCCACCCGGTCGTGTCGGAGAAAACGGCACGCCGATCCGATCCCTATTTGGGATTTTGGACCCCCGGGTTGTGTGTTTGGACCCTTATATATACTTGGGTGTTTTTTAAATCCGTCAATTGAACGCCCGACCCAATCCGGAGATCCAAATTGGATTCCGTCAGTCCCACACGTCACTTTAACCCACCCGGTCGTGTCGGAGAAAACGGCACGCGGACCGATCCCTATTTGGGATGGTGGAGGGTGTTTTTTAGATCGTCAATTGAACGCCCGACCCAACCCGGAGATCGAAATTGGATTCCGTCAGTTCCCACACGTCACTTTAACCCATCGGTCGTCTCGAAGAAAACGGCACGCCGATCCGATTCCTATTTGGGACTTGGACCCCCGGGTTGTGTGTCCCTTTATATATACTAGGTGTTTTTTAGATCCATCAATTGAACACCCGACCAATCCGGAGATCCAAATGGATTCCCTCAGTTTCCACACGTCACTTTACCCACCCGGTCGTGTCGGAGAAAATGGCACGCCGATCCATCCTATTTGTGATTTTGAACCCGGGTTGTGTGTTTTGACACTTTATATATACTTGGGTGTTTTTTAGATCCGTCAATTGAACGCCCAACCCAATCCGGAGTTCCAAATTAGATTCCGTAGTTCCCACACGTCACTTTAACCCACCCGGTCGTGTCAGAGAAAACAGCATGCCGATCCGATCCCTATTTGGGATTTTGGACCCCCGGGTTGTGTGTTTTGACCTTATATATACTTGGGTGTTTTTAGATCCGTCATTGAAAACGCCGACCCAATCCGGATATCCAAATTGGATTCCGTCAGTTCCCACACGTCACTTTAACCCACCCGGTCGTGTCGGAGAAAACAGCACGCCGATCCGATCCCTATTGGGATTTTGGACCGCCGGGTTGTGTGTTTTGACCCTTTATATATACTTGGGGTTTTTTAGATCCGTCAATTGAACGCCCGACCCAATCCAGAGATCCAAATTGGATTCCGTCAGTTCCCACACGTCACTTTAACCCACCCGGTCGTGTCGAAGAAAACGGCGCGCCGATCCGATCCCTATTTGGGATTTTGGACCCCCGGGTTATGTGTTTTGACCCTTTATATATACTTGGGTATTTTTTAGATCCGTCAATTGAACGCCCGACACAATCCGGAGATCCAAATTGGATTCCGTCAGTTCCCACACGTCACTTTAACCCACCCGGTCGTGTCGGAGAAAACGGCACGTCGATCGGATCCCTATTTGAGATTTGGGACCCCGGGTTGTCTGTTTTAACCTTTATATATACTTGCCTATTTTTAGATCCGTCCTTGAATGCCCAACCCAATCCGGATATCCAAATTAGATTCCGTTAGTTTCTACACATCACTTTAACCCGCCCGGTCGTGTAGGAGAAAACGGCACGCGATCCAATCCCTATTTGGGATTTTGGACCCCCAGGTTGTGTGTTTTGACCTTTATATATACTTGGTGTTTTTTAGATCCGTCAATTGAACGTCCGACCCAATCCGAGATCCAAATTGGATTCCGTCAGTTCCCACACGTCACTTTAACCCATCCGGTCGTGTCGGAGAAAACGGCACGCCGATCCAATCCCTTTTGGGTTTTGGACCCCCGGGTTGTGTGTTTTGACCCTTTATATATACTTGGGTGTTTTTTAGATCTGTCATTGAACGCCGACCCCAATCCGAAGATCCAAATGGATTCCGTCAGTTCCATACGTCACTTTAACCCACCCGGTCGTGTCGGAGAAAATGGCACGCGATCCGATCCCTATTTTGGATTTTGGACCCCCGGGTTGTGTGTTTTTACCCTTTATATATACTTGGGGTTTTTTAGATCCGTCAATTGAACGCCTGACCCAATCGGAGATCCAAATTGGATTCCGTCAGTTCCCACACGTCACTTTAACCCACCTGGTCGTGTCGGAGAAACGACACATGCCGATCCGATCCCTATTTGGGATTTTGGAGGGGTTTTTTAGATCCGTCAATTGAACGCCCGACCCAACCCGGAGATTGAAATTGGATTCCGTCAGTTCCCACACGTCACTTTAACCCATCCGGTCGTCTCGAAGAAAACGGCACGCCGATCCGATTCCTATTTGGGACTTTGGACCCCCGTGTTGTGTGTCCCTTTATATATACTTGGGTGTTTTTTAGATCCATCAATTGAACACCCGACTCAATCCGGAGATCCAAATTGGATTCCATCAGTTCCCACATGTCACTTTACCCACCCGGTCATGACGGAGAAAATGGCACGCCGATCCAATCCCTATTTGTGATTTTGGACCCCCGGGTTGTGTGTTTTGACACTTTATATATACTTGGGGTTTTTTAGATCCGTCAATGGAACGCCCCGACCCAATCCGGAGATCCAAATTGGATTCCATTAGTTCGCACACGTCACTTTAACCCACCCGGTCGTGTCAGAGAAAACAGCATGCCGATCCGATCCCTATTTGGGATTTGGAACCCCCGGGTTGTGTGTTTTGACCCTTTATATATACTTGGGTGTTTTTTAGATCGTCATTGAACGCCCGACCCAATCCGGATATCCAAATTGGATTCCGTCAGTTCCCACACATCACTTTAACCCCCCACCGGTCGTGTCGGAGAAAATAGCACGCCGAATCGATCCCTATTGAGATTTTGGACCCCCGGGTTGTGTGTTTTGACCCTTTATATATACTTGGTGTTTTTTACATCCGTCAATTGAACGCCCGACCCAATCCGGAGATCCAAATTGGATTCCGTCAGTTCCCAGACGTCACTTTAACCCACCCAGTCGTGCGGAGAAAAACGGCACGCCGATCCGATCCTATTTGGGATTTTGGACCCCGGGTGCGGTTTTGACCCTTATATATACTTGGGTGTTTTTTAGATCCGTCAATTGAACGCCCGACCCAATCCGGAGATCCAAATTGGATTCCGTCAGTTCCCACACGTCACTTTAACCCACCCGGTCGTGTCGGAGAAAACGGCACCTCGATCGGATCCCTATTGAGATTTGGGCCCCCGGGTTGTCGTTTTAACCAATATATATACTTGCCTGTTTTTAGATCCGTCCTTGAATGCCAAACCAATCCGGATATCCAAATTAGATTCTGTAGTTTCTACACATCAATTTAACACACCCGGTCGTTTGTAGGGAGGAAAACGGCACGCCGATCCGATCCCTATTTGGGATTTTGGACCCCCGGGTTGTGTGTTTTGACCCTTTATATATACTTGGGTGTTTTTAGATCCGTCAATTGAACGCCCAACCTAATCCGGAGATCCAATTGGATTCCGTCAGTTCCCACACGTCACTTTAACCCATCCGGTCGCGTCGGAGAAAAGGCACGCCGATCCAATCCCTATTTTGGATTTTGGACCCGGGGTGTGTGTTTTGACCCTTTATATATACTTGGGTGTTTTTAGATCCGTCAATTGAACACCCGACCCAATCCGAAGATCCAAATGGATTCCGTCAGTTCCCACACGTCACTTTAACCCACCCGGTGTGTCGGAGAAAATGCCACGCCGATCTGATCCTATTTGGGATTTTGGACCCCCGGGTTGTGTGTTTTGACCCTTTATATATAGTTGGGTTTTTTTAGATCCGTCAATTGAACGCCCGACCCAATCCGGAGATCCAAATTGGATTCCGTCAGTTCCCACACGTCACTTTAACCCACCCGGTCGTGTCGGAGAAAACGGCACGCCGATCCGATCCCTATTTGGGATTTTGGACCCCCGGTTATGTGTTTTGACCTTTATATACTGGGGTATTTGATCCGTCAATTGAACGCCCGACCCAATCCGGAGATCCAAATGGATTCCGTCAGTCCCACACGTCACTTTAACCCACCCAGTCGTGTCGGAGAAAACGGCACACCGATCCGATCCCTATTGGGATTTTGGACCCCCGGGTTGTGTGTTTTGACCTTTATATATACTTGGGTGTTTTTTAGATCCGTCAATTGAACGCTCGACCCATTCCGGAGATCCAAATTGGATTCCGTCAGTTTCCACACGTCACTTTAACCCACCCGGTCGTGTCGGAGAAAACGGCACGCCGATCCGATCCCTATTTCGGATTTTGGACCTCCTGGTTGTGTGTTTTGACCCTTTATATATACTTGGTGTTGTTTTTTAGATCCGTCAATTGAATGCCCGACCCAATCCAGAGATCCAAATTGGATTCCGTCAGTTCCCACACGTCACTTTAACCCACCCGGTCGTTGTCGAAGAAAACGGCGCGCCGATCCGATCCCTATTTGGGATTTTGGACCCCCGGGTTATGTGTTTTGACCCTTTATATATACTTGGTGTTTTTTAGATCCGTCAATTGAACGCCCAACCCAATCCGGAGTTCCAAATTAGATTCCGTTAGTTCCCACACGTCACTTTAACCCACCCGGTCGTGTCAGAGAAAACAGCATGCCGATCCGATCCCTATTTCGGATTTTGGACCCCCGGGTTGTGTGTTTTGACCCTTTATATATACTTGGGTGTTTTTTAGATCCGTCAATTGAACGCCCGACCCAATCCGGATATCCAAATTGGATTCCGTCAGTTCCCACACGTCACTTTAACCCACCCGGTCGTGTCGGAGAAAACAGCACGCCGATCCGATCCCTATTTGAGATTTTGGACCCCCGGTTGTGTGTTTTGACCCTTTATATATACTTGGGTGTTTTTTAGATCCGTCAATTGAACGTCCGATCCAATCCGGAGATCCAAATGGATTCCGTCAGTTCCCAGATGTCACTTTACCAACCAGTCGTGTCGGAGAAAACGGCACGCCGATCCAATCCCTATTTGGGATTTTGGACCCCCGGGTTGCGTGTTTTGACCCTTATATATACTTGGGTGTTTTTTAGATCCGTCAATTGAACGCCCGACCCAATCCGGAGATTCAAATTGGATTCCGTCAGTTCCCACACGTCACTTTAACCCACCCGGTCGTGTCAGAGAAAACGGCACCTCGATCGGATCCCTATTTGAGATTTTGGACCCCCGGGTTGTCTGTTTTAACCTTTTATATATACTTGTCTGTTTTTAGATCCGTCCTTTGAATGCCCAACCCAATCCGGATATCCAAATTAGATTCCGTTTGTTCTACACATCACTTTAACCCGCCTGGTCGTGTAGGAGAAAACGGCACGCCGATCCGATCCCTATTTGGGATTTTGGACCCCCAGGTTGTGTGTTTTGACCCTTTATATATACTTGGGTGTTTTTTAGATCCGTCAATTGAACATCCGACCCAATCCGGAGATCCAAATTGGATTCCGTCAGTTCCCACACGTCACTTTAACCCATCCGGTCGTGTCGGAGAAAACGACACGCCGATCCAATCCCTATTTTGGGTTTTGGACCCCCGGGTTGTGTGTTTTGACCCTTTATATACTTGGGTGTTTTTTAGATCCGTCAATTGAACGCCCGACCCAATCCGAAGATCCAAATTGGATCCGTCAGTTCCCACACGTCACTTTAACCCACCCGGTCGTGTTGGAGAAAATGGCACGCCGATCCGATCCCTATTTGGATTTTGGACCCCCGGGTGTGTGGTTTTACCCTTATATATATACTTGGGTGTTTTTTAGATCTGTCAATTGAACGCCCGACCCAATCCGGAGATCCAATTGGATTCCGTCAGTTCCCACACGTCACTTTAACCCACCTGGTCGTTCGGAGGAAAACGGCATGCCGATCCGATCCCTATTGGGATTTTGGAGGGTGTTTTTTAGATCCGTCATTGAACGCCCGACCCAACCCGGAGATCGAAATTGGATTCCGTCAGTTCCCACACGTCACTTTAACCCATCCGGTCGTCTCGAAGAAAACGGCACGCCGATCCGATTCCTATTTGGGACTTTGGACCCCCGGGTTGTGTGTCCCTTTATATATACTTGGGTGTTTTTTAGATCCATCAATTGAACACCCGACTCAATCCGGAGATCCAAATTGGATTCCATCAGTTCCCACACGTCACTTTACCCACCCGGTCATGTCGGAGAAAACGGCACGCCGATCCAATCCCTATTTGTGATTTTGGACCCCCGGGTTGTGTGTTTTGACACTTTATATATACTTGGGTATTTTTTAGATCCGTCAATTGAACGCCCGACCCAATCCGGAGATCCAATTGGATTCCATTAGTTCCCACACGTCATTTTAACCCACCCGGTCGTGTCGAGAGAAAACAGCATGCCGATCCGATCCCTATTTGGGATTTGGAACCCCGGGTTGTGTGTTTTGACCCTTTATAATACTGGTGTTTTTTAGATCCGTCAACAATGAAGGCCCGACCCAATCCGGATATCCAAATTGGATTCCGTCAGTTCCCACACATCACTTTAACCCACCCGGTCGTGTCGGAGAAAATAGCACGCCGAATCGATCCTATTTGGGATTTTGGACCCCCGGGTTGTGTGTTTTGACCCTTTATATATACTTGGGTGTTTTTTAGATCCGTCAATTGAACGCCCGACCCAATCCGGAGATCCAAATTGGATTCCGTCAGTTCCCAGACGTCACTTTAACACACCCAGTCGTGTCGGAGAAAACGGCACGCCGATCCGATCCCTATTTGGGATTTTGGACCCCCGGGTTGCGTGTTTTGACCCTTTATATATACTTGGGTGTTTTTTAGATCCGTCAATTGAACGCCCGACCAATCGGAGATCCAAATTGGATTCTGTCAGTTCCCACACGTCACTTTAACCCACCCGTCGTGTCGGAGGAAAACGGCACCTCGATCGGATCCCTATTTGAGATTTTGGACCCCCGGGTTGTCTGTTTTAACCAATTATATATACTTGCCTGTTTTTAGATCCGTCCTTTGAATGCCCAACCCAATCGGGTATCCAAATTAGATTCTGTTAGTTTCTACACATCAATTTAACACACCCGGTCGTGTAGGAGAAAACGGCACGCCGATCCGATCCCTATTTGGGATTTTGACCCCGGGTTGTGTGTTTTGACCCTTTATATACTTGGGTGTTTTTTAGATCCGTCAATTGAACGCCAACCTAATCCGGAGATCCAAATTGGATTCCGTCAGTTCCACACGTCACTTTAACCCATCCGGTCGCGTCGGAGAAAACGGCACGCCGATCAATCCCTATTTGGATTTTGGACCCCCGGGTTGTGTGTTTTGACCCTTTATATATACTTGGGTGTTTTTTAGATCCGTCAATTGAACGCCCGACCCAATCCGAAGATCCAAATGGATTCCGTCAGTTCCCACACGTCACTTTAACCAACCCGGTCGTGTCGGAGAAAATGGCACGCCGATCTGATCCCTATTTGGGATTTTGGACCCCCGGGTTGTGTGTTTTGACCCTTTATATATAGTTGAGTGTTTTTTAGATCCGTCAATTGAACGCCCGACCCAATCCGGAGATCCAAATGGATTCCGTCAGTTCCCACACGTCACTTTAACCCACCCGGTCGTGTCGGAGAAAACGGCACGCCGATCCGATCCCTATTTGGATTTTGGACCCCCGGGTTAGTGTTTTCACCTTATATATACTTGGGTATTTTTTAGATCCGTCAATTGAACGCCCGACCCAATCCGGAGATCCAAATTGGATTCCGTCAGTTCCCACACGTCACTTTAACCCACCCGGTCGTGTCGGAGGAGAAAACGGCACGCGATCCGATCCCTATTTGGATTTTGGACCCCCGGGTTGTGTGTTTTGACCCTTTATATATACTTGGGTGTTTTTTAGATCCGTCAATTGAACGCTCGACCCATTCCGGAGATCCAAATTGGATTCCGTCAGTTTCCACACGTCACTTTAACCCACCCGGTCGTGTCGGAGAAAACGGCACGCCGATCCGATCCCTATTGGGATTTTGGACCCCCTGGTTGTGTGTTTTGACCCTTTATATATACTTGGGTGTTTTTAGATCCGTCAATTGAACGCCCGACCCAATCCAGAGATCCAATGGATTCCGTCAGTTCCCACACGTCACTTTAACCCACCCGGTCGTGTCGAAGAAAACGGCACGCGATCCGATCCTATTTGGGATTTTGGACCCCCAGGTTGTGTGTTTTGACCCTTATGTATACTGGGTGTTTTTTAGATCCGTCAATTGAACGCCCGACCCAATCCGTAGATCCAAATTGGATTCCGTCAGTTCCCACACGTCACTTTAACCCACCGGTCGTGTCGGAGAAAACGACACGCCGATCCGATCCCTATTTGGGATTTTGGACCCCCGGGTTGTGGTTTTGACCCTCTATATATACTTGGTGTTTTTTAGATCTGTCATTGAACGCCCGACCCAATCCGGAGATCCAAATTGGATTCCGTCAGTTCCCACACGTCACTTAACCCACCCGGTCGTGTCAGAGAAAACAGCACGCCGATCCGATCCTATTGGGATTTTGGACCCCCGGGTTATGTGTTTTGACCCTTTATTTATACTTGGGTGTTTTTAGATCCGTCAATTGAACGCCCGACCCAATCCGGATATCCAAATTGGATTCCGTCAGTTCCCACACGTCACTTTAACCCACCCGGTCGTGTCGGGGGAGAAAACGGCACGCCGATCCGATCCCTATTTGGGATTTTGGACCCCCGGGTTATGTGTTTTGACCCTTTAATATACTTGGGTATTTTTAGATCCGTCAATTGAACGCCCGACCCAATCCGGAGATCCAAATTGGATTCCGTCATTCCCACACGTCACTTTAACCCACCCGGTCGTGTCGGAGAAAAGGCACGCCGATCCGATCCCTATTTGGGATTTTGGACCCCCGAGTTGTGTGTTTTGAACCTTTTATATACTGGGTGTTTTTAGATCCGTCAATTGAAGCGCCGACCCAATCGGAGATCCAAATTGGATTCCGTCAGTTCCCACACGTCACTTTAACCCACCCGTCGTGTGGGAGAAAATGGCACGTCGATCAGATCCCTATTTGGGATTTTGGACGCCCAGGTTGTGTGTTTTAACCTTTTATATAACTGCCTATTTTTAGATCCGTCCTTTGAATGCCCAACCAATCCGAGGATCCAATTGGATTCCGTCAGTTTCTACACGTCACTTTAACCCACCCGGTCGTGTCGGAGAAAACGGCTCGTCGATCGGATCCCTATTTAGGATTTTGGAACCCCGGGTTGCGTGTTTTAACCATTTATATGTAATTGTTATTTTTTAGATCTGTCAATTGAACGCTCGTCCCAATCCTAAGTATATGAAATTAATACTAATACTGACCTGAGCTGCTGGCTGTGTGGGGCGTACTCCCTGCATTATTGAGATGAACTACTGAACCATATCGCTGAACTGCGTCTGTAGCTGTACCCGCTTCGTCTCTATCTCTACCCGCTGTGCCTGTAGCTCTACCCGCTGCGTCTGTAGCTCTTCCCGCTGCGTCTGTTGCTCTGTACGTAGCTCCTCCCGAATGATGCCTCTAATGTCCTCTACACCACTGACGGGCGGCGCAGAAGATGAACTCGCGTGTGCCGGGGGAGCGATCGAACTGGCATATGATGAGGACAACACTCGATGAGTATCCGGGCTGTCCCCAAAGCCGTACACTCGACCCTTCCTCGGCACTCCCGCTGCCTCGACCCAAGCGTCCGCATCCAAATCTGGCTGGGGAGTGCCCTATGTGTAGCGCTCCGCCATCGTCCTGTCGTACGTCTCCTGTAAAATAATTTAAAATTAAATTATTGAAAACAAATTACTTTAATATCATAATTGAATTCATAATTTAAAGCTTGACTTACAGCAATCGTACGGGCACTCTCGGTAACATAGTCATCCGTCCCCTTCCGCTTATGAGTCCGGTCAAATAACTCGTGAAAGTAGGGGCACGCTCCAGGTCGTGATGCTTAAAATTCAACAAAATTAGTTAGTTTCACAATAATAATCCATATGTATATATGAATCGAACAATAAAATACTTACCAATTTTTGACTGTGGGTCGCATAAGATACGGATCCACTAGTATGCACATTCTTCTCCGGTTGAGTTGCTCTGTTGCGTATTGCCGCCTGTGACCGCTGCTGCCATGGTCCAGCAGCACAAAGCGCGCAAAGGGACTCCAATAGTCCCTCCGCAGCCAAACAGGTCCGTAATCCACCCAAGCCATAGGATCCCGGTTGCCTGTGGGTCTCATTGCCTTGTCTCGTACCTCCCACATCGACTTTCTTAAATTAGTCTGGGCCGTAATCTCCCAGACGGCTCGAGCCCGAGGGAGATCCTGGGTCTCGTGAACGCGAACCTCCGCGGTAAAGAAATAAAATTAATCAACGTTCTGCAATAAACCCAAATTAATATAATTGAATAAATGACTTCAACTCTTCTAAAAAATAAAAATACCGTAAACATGTCAAATAATAAATCCCGGACTGGCACCGGGAAGTCTCTCCATGCATCCACTGGTCCTGGAATATGTGCGTGGACCAGCGTCGTAATATAGCGGGAAGCAGGACTGATATCTATCTTCCCCCTGCAATTCCACATTAATTTTCTACATGAAATGTATATCCTAAATAACAATACAGTAACACTGAGATGATGAACTTTACCATGAGATCCAGCATGGTTGTCGTCCTGGTAGCTGAGGCCCCTCCTCAGCTGCTGGATGCTGGCTCTCCACCTTCTGTTGAAAACAATTTAGTACACTTTTATTGTATAAATTGCAAGAGACCAACATACTAATCTATTGAAACATATGTTTACCTTGTGGTGAGGAAGAAGACGAAGGTGGCACTGCTCAGATGGTCGACAGGGAGGCAAAATTTCATAAACATTAGAAAATATGAATTTCAAATAAACAACAATATAGAAATTACCTGTCGCGGGGACGACGGGCGTGGACGGGGAGGCAGTCCCTGCAAAATTTCATACACATTAGAAATTATGGATTTCAAATAAACAAGAATATAAAAATTTACCTGTCGCTGGGACGACGGGCGTGGACGGAGAGGCAGTCCTGCAAAATTTATACACATTAGAAATTATGAATTTCAAATAAACAACAATGTAGAAATTACCTGTCGCTGGGACGACGGGCGTGGACGGGGAGGCAGTCCCTGCAAAATTTCATACACATTAGAAATTATGAATTTCAAATAAACAACAATATAGAAATTTACCTGTCGCTGGGAAGACGGGCGTGGACGGGGAGGCAGTCCCTGTAAAATGTATGTACGTTAGTTCTCGTGAAATCAATATAAACAATAATACCCATATGGTTTTTTGTGTACATGCATGTACCTGTCGCAGACCTGGAGGCAGACGTGGACGGGGAGGCAGTCCCTCTGCCAACGGACGTGGCAACCGTCCGACTGCGTCCTCTACGTACCATATCTCTATTGATACAAATAAAGATATAGCAAGTCATCAGCACTCAATTTGAAGTAGCAATTTATTATGAACATGTAATTAACAACAACACCAATTTCTTACAAAATATGCAGTATATTATCTATATTCATCATCAGATGCTGAAGACATGTTTAATTCAGCATCATCTCATCATCATCCTGGAATTCATCCTCATCATCTTGGGAGTCTTCCTCCACATCAGACTCCACCTCCCGCTCAGCGACATTTGGGTCAACTTCTTCTTGTTCGTTATCTTTATGTAAGCAAATTGTTTCATTTATATCATTAACATTGTACTGCGTAGAAGCTGCCAACTCTCGTGCGTCACTCAGATCTGATTGGAAAAAGTTGTCATTAACACATTCGAGCTCATTATCAGTCGGGAGAAGCTCATACTCAGGGAATAGTCTTGATTTCACTCTACATGCAACCACCAATCTCTTAATTTGAGGGATGTATAATTTGAATAATAAACTTGTTGGGCTTGTGCCGCCATGATGAATGGCTCATGTACTCAATTTGGACTTATGCTTCACATCGATTAATCCATATTGTGTCATGACGAATAGATGTCGGGTCAAACCAATGACACTTGAACAGAAATACATTGTTGTCTTGTCCCAAAAATTGCAGTTCAATGACTTCTTCGAGAATGCCATAATAGTCAATTTCATTTTCATTGTAGGCACTTCCCTTCACACATACGCCGCTGTTCATCGTAGACTTATTCCGTCCATAATCTCTCGTGTGAAATCTGTATCCATTCACAATGTAGCCTGGATAGACACGTACAATCTTCGAGGGGCCAAAACTAATCTGTTGTACTCTTGAATCGGGAATGAAGCCTTGTTCAACCTATTATGAGATAAATAGACAAACATTGAATAAATGACTTCAACTCAGTCTGCATAAAAACATAACACTTATGTTTCAAAATAATTAGACACATACTCGAGATCTTAACCAAGTAGGAAAAGACTTCTCCCGTTCCTTTTCAACCTGCACGTCAGTTAGACGTGGATTCCGTCGCAATATGACCGATTCAAACTCTCTGCAATGTAAATGTCACACAACCGTTAGGTTCTGCAGCAATGCACGCAAATGATGACGAATAAGCGTGGAGAGCTTACTGAATGTAGGGTTCTAGTTCTTCGCAATTCATGAAACGTAGATCTCCGCAGCTACCAACTCTCTGTCTTGAAGTGCGAGAGTAGAAGAAGATCCGAACGCCCGTCCGGGACACTTGAATACAGAGAGTCGGTCTGACACCTCGGAATCTCCACCATCATCATTACGTGGAGGTTGAGTGTGTCGGGTTCGTATTTTCGTGTCAAAGTACATCGAACAGAAGTTCGATATCTCCTCAATGAGGTACGCCTGAGTAATGGAGCCCTCAACTTGTGCTTTGTTGCGGACTTTCATCTTAAGATCGTGCATGCACCTACGACAATAATTCAAATACATACATAAGTAATATAAGATCGTCGTAATGGCAATAAATTGAGATGTAGAAATATACCTCTCAAACGGATACATCCATCGAAATTGTACTGGTCCTCCGACCCTTGCCTCATATGGTAAATGGATGATCAGGTGCTCTATTGAATCAAAGAATGTGGAGGAAATATCTTCTCTAATTTGCAGACTGTCTGAATTATATTTTGCTCCATATTTTGCAAGTCATGAATTTTGAGTTCTGATGCAGATAAAATCCTGAAGAATTGACTCATCTCAGTCATTGCTCCCCATATTTGTTTCGGCAACAACTCACGAAAAGCAAGAGGCATCAGTCTTTGCATGAAAACATGGCATCCTCTTTGTAGTACAGCATACAGTGATTCGGACATGCATCAATTTTCATAAAACCAAGCCCCAAATCATTCACCATCTTCTTCGCACGGTAAAAGTCAGCAGGTAACCTCTCTGATTGAGGAAGCATGCTCTTGACCAGTAAGAGAAGCCGGTCAAAACAACTCTCGCTCATATGAAATTCAGATTTCAAATTCATAGCTGCGACACTGCAGACAACCGTGTATGCTTCTCACAACCATCCCATAATGGCTCATCAGCATCTCGAAGTAACTGATAAAATCTCTGAGCTGTATCATTCGGCACTTCTTCATTGTTTGATCTTCATGAATATTGAACTCCGGACTAGCAGCATCGACAACCATGTCTATGTACGTACTTGTGGAGGCAAAGTAATTAGCTGGTGCAGACGACTGATTATTCAACTCACCATGACACGACCATAACTCATAATGGCCAACAAATCCTCTCGTATACAGATGATGCTGCACATCCCATGTCGATATCCACTTTCTGTTCTTACAAGCCGAACACGGACATCGGATGTTACCCATCGGATCAACTGCTACTGATGAATTACTCAATGCAAACTCAATAAACTGTCAACTCCGTCTTTAAACTCCTTGGTCACAACTCCATTCACTATCCACGGTACATCCATGATCGATTCATAAGAAATTTTTCCTACAGATTAAATGTCATGTCCCGAGTTAAAATCCAACACACCCTCACATCATTCAAGTACCATACATATGATACATACGTTATATGGAGAGTCCCAGAGCTAATGGGTGAAATAAAGTGTTGACGTAAAGATAAATGAGAGTAAACATACATGAATATCAAATAAATTTGAGCACTATATAAATACTTAATGGTATTGAACATTAAAACAACACAAACCGTGATGTCTTCATATTAGGCCACCACCACTTGATCGGCTCTTTATTCACCAGCTTCTCAGTAGATTTCCTAGGGAGTGAACTAACCATGATATCCCTAAATATAGTTTGTCAAATACATCTCTTCGTACATAATGGGAAGACATAACTTTGAGAATGTCAAGTTCTTTGACACAATTATTTTCACAAATTTACACCAGTCTTTTCCAATAACATGTACATACTACCACACCAACTGCGTCGTAAGATTACAGAATATCGCACTCCTTTTTCATCTTGAACAATAACAGATAATCCACTTTTATTTTCTAAACTTTGTCTTTCTTCTTTCCGAATAATCTTCATGATTTTCTCCATCTTCTCTTTCACCAAAAGTAAACCATCATGCAATCTTCGAATATCGAGCGGAATATTTTACGTTCAAACAAACAAGTACTTTGATACGTTGGACATTTGTTCTTCTTTGAGTCTAATTTCCAATCGCGAACTCTCATCATAATTACAAAAAAAAATATAACATTTTATTTATGAGTAATTTAAAATATGAAATTAAATCATAATATGGTAAATGAAAAAATCTCTCAAATGGCTACAAATAAACATACGAATGTTGAATGATTAACTTGCAGTGTGAAATTTGTGAAAGTAAACAATATGTTTAACAAAGAAAGTCATTGCATTGTTATTTTCATGTCAAGCGTAAAAAAACAACAGCGAGCAAGATAAATAAAAAATAACTAATTTACCAAAAACTTTGAATATAAGCAATTAGGAGAAGAACTTGAGGGGAAGGGGGGCGCCAGGATGGGAGGGGGTGTGGGGACGGGGACGGGGAGGGGGGGCATTTGTACTCGACGAATTGTACTCGATGAATTTTTATATTTTAAAATACTTCAATAGATTCATTGCTTACATTCTCAAACAAACATTTCTCAAGTAGTCAAATCAAGTTCATCAACAGAAGTAGATTCTTGATGACTTGGGAGTGGAGGTCTACAACTACTAGAACTTCCTGCAGTGCTTTGTCTCAGTGGCGGATCCTGAAACTTAGTCCAGTGGGGTCACTTGGACCAATTTTCAAGATTTCTTGATAATTTATTATTTTATTAAAAAAATAAAAATAATAATTTAATCATACACAAATATGCTCTTTCACTTCATCTTGCAAATTGGATGATAATCTGATATCTTTTTCAACAAATATGCTCTTCTCACTTCATCTTGCAAATTTGGATGATAATCTGATATCTTTTCCTTAATCCTGGATCTGATTCTAAAGAAGTCAAGTCCAAATGTTCCTCTAATTGTGCTACATTTTGTTGTTGCACTTCATTAGTGGAAGAAGATCCTTGCAATGGAATTCTAGAACTACTAGAACTTGGTGCATTACCTTGTCCATCACTTAATTTCACTAAATAATGCGAGAGAGAGAGAACTGTCTGGCATCCCAACGGGCACCTGAGCGCATAACTATCCCGTTATGCGCACCCATCGAGGCACCTTTTCAGGCACGATCTACCAACGTTACGCACATTGGCCTTGGCACCAACGTCTATAAAAGCACAGGTACAGTACCATGCACCGGTACGTTCTCCCTCACGCGAACACAATCCCATACTCCGAAACCCCCTGCCTTGCAGGCTCTCTACTGACTTAGGCATCGGAGGGTTTCCCCGGTCTTCACCGGGCCCCCTGATCCATTTCTGGTCTTATAGGCTCCCGTCCGCACCGGCGTCCGTCTTCCCAGTTCTCTCTAGTGGAGGCCCATTTGGCTCCGGCCCAAACAGGATCGCACCACCACAAATATGATGATGATTACTGGTGAACGTGGATAACATTTACACTTGTCAACATACATGATCCGTCCTTCACCTTTCAACAACTCCAAGCAAAGATAGAGGGACCCTGAAAGACTGAAAGTTACCTGCATCAAGAGCAACTCTGGAAAGTGCCTAAACCCTAATGATCAGATCATTACACAAGAAGAGTACTCTTCTCTCCAATCAATAAGTGGTGCACAAGTTAATACAGAACAACTTACCAGAAAAACTAGATCTAGAATTGACAATTACCGATACTTCTCCTTCTTTGTGGGGCTGCTCTCTGCCTGGAACAGAGCATTGGAATTTCAAAGAGGATTGGCTAGGTTGTTGGCTAGTTCCTCACTCCACCATTTGGGATTTATGGATGAAAAGAAATCGAAGGATTTTAGGAAGGAAACAAGGATTCCTAATAGGATTATGCCTTTCATGTGTGATAGGTTCATGAATATACAATTTATTCATCGACAATGTGGATGATGGCATGGATGATGGCATATGGGAGTCGGTTTACCTTTGTGAGGAATAGAGTCATAAATAATATGTGATCAACTAAATGTAGCTTTCTGCCATCACATTGTTCTTACATGCCTCTCATTCAGACCAACAATTTTCTAGATTTCATTGCCATCAGTATCAAACATTACGTAAAAATGCGATCCCATAAGAAAACAACAAAGTAAACGTGACGCGTGTGTAAATATGATTGCGACTCGAATGGCATCCGTAGTGACAGTTTATTTATTTATTTTTTGCGTAATTATATTACATGAAAACAATTTCAATAAGGGCAATTTTATGGAATCCATTTTATCAGATTACTTCAACTAACGAGAAGGATTTAGGATTTAATGTTTGATACTGATGCATAACTTTTTTTACACATATCATTGTCAAGCATTAAATATTACAAAATGTTATCGATATTTTTTTCGTAGGGCAAAGGGAACAAAAATAGGTACACAGAAAATAGAAGTTTTCAGTCTTGATCTTGATGAATTTTTGAGTCCACAAAGTCACACGGGGATGGGGTTGCCGGTAGGAGGGGGAGGGGGGGCAGCAGGAGGGGGAGGGACGACGGGGGGGTGGGGCGCTCGGGGTTGGGGATGAGAGAGGGAGGGTGTGGGGGTGGGGGGCCTGCACAAGAAGGGGGGGAGGGGCTGGCAGGGGGTGGGGGACAGGGGTGGGGATGAGAGGGGGAGGGTGTGGGGGTGGGGGGGCCTTGCACAGGAAGGGGGGAGGGGGAGGGAGCAGAAAGGATGGGAGGGGGAGGGGGTCGCCGGAATAAGGGGGAGGGGGTGGCGGTGGGGTGCAAAAGGGATAGGAGGGGGAGGGGGTCGCCGGCAGGAGGGGGAGGGGTGGCAGGGGTGAGACGTCGAGGATGGGAGGGGGAGGGTGTGGGGGGTAGCTAGGAGGGGGAGGGGGTCGCCAGGGATGGGAGGGGGAGGGGCCAGGGAGGGGGTGGCGGGTAGTAGTCAGGAGGGGGAGGAGGCCGCCGGCGCAGGGGAGGGGGCAACAAGAGGGGGAGGGGACGACAGGGTGGGGGCGCTCGGGGTTGGGGATGAGGAGGGTAGGGTGTGGGGGTGGGGGGCTTGCACAGAAGGGGGGGAGGGGCTGGCAGGGGGGGGGCGACAGGGGTCGGGGATGAGAGGGGAAGGGTGTGGGGGTGGGGGGGCCTTGCACAGGAAGGGGGGAGGGGGAGCAGAAAGGATGGGAGGGGGAGGGGGTCACCGGAATAAGGGGGAGGGGGTGGCGGTGGGGCGCAGAAGGGATAGGAGGGGGAGGGGGTCGCCAGCAGGAGGGGGAGGGGCGGTAGGGGTGAGACGCGGGGATGGGAGGGGAGGGTGTGGGGGGTAGTTGGGAGGGGGAGGGGGTCGCCAGGGATGGGAGAGGGAGGGGCTGGGGAGGGGGGGTGGTAGTCAGAAGGGGAGGAGGCCGCCGGCGCAGGGGATGGGAGAGGGAGGGGCTGGGTTACCTGTTGCTGCAGCGGCGGTGACGGTGGTGGCAGATCCCAGGAGCAGCGGCGGTACAGGTTTCAGGAGCGGCGACGGCGGTTCCCAGAAGCGGCGACAGCGGCTCCCAAGGGCGGTGCAGGTCACGCGGCCGGCAGAGTCGGAGGAGGAGAGGAGAGAGAGAGGAGAGAGAGAGAGAGAGAGAGAGAGAGAGAAAGAACGGAGTCGTCGGAGGGGAGAGAGAGAGAAAGAGAGAGAGAGAGAGCGTGCGAGACTGGTTTCGCGGGGTGAGGCGGGGAGGAAAAATGAGAGGTTTTCACGGATATTCGATCGATGCTTTTGGTCGAAATATCCGTCGGAAAATTTTCCGACGGAAATAGTTTTGTCGGAATGGCCGTCGAAATATTATATTATCGACGAAAATTCCGATGGATTTATAGCCGTCGGAATTTCCGACCGATATTCTGACTAAAATGTTCAGTCGGTATAGCCGTCGGTAATACCGACGGAAATATTCCGTCGGTATTACCGCTTATTCTTGTAGTGAGAGCTGCTCTCACATGGGCAGGTAGGACCAGAGAAGATGCTCTGGTGGAGGTCCTGGCGGTGCTATAGACACAATGGAAGCCTACTTTCACTATTCTCTTCACAAGATCATATTGTCGTTGCGATGTTATTAAAGAGCAGCTTGCTGATCAGGAGATCTTGGCCAATGCTCCATGGACCTGTAAAAAGGGTTCTCTTGGGGGTGCAAAAATTGACAACCAGCTGGCTAGTCCTAGGGAAAAACCCCTTACATCAGTGGTAGTATGGAATCTGGATTAGGATGAAGAACTTGCCAGTTGAGTTAATTCTCTAGGAGGGGAGTTACCTCTTCACAATTGAGGAAGGTACTATAACTGCCCTTGCTTTAAGTGTAGAAATATGTTTAATCAAGAGAAGGATGTTGTTCATCTACCTATTATATTAAGGAAGGTTTTACTTGAAGATATCAAATATGGCATTTCATGGTAAATCTCGTGAAAGACCTGGAGAGGAAATCAATGCAATATAGAATCAATAGATATATGGCAAGAATGTTGATTGATATTTTTTATGTGTCAGATTGCTATTGATGATGTGGAAGATAAGAAACAAAATGAGGAAGGTAAGAAATGAATAACATACGGATGAAGCTAAGAGACAACTTTATATAGGTTGTCGAGGCTTTCTTTCATTGTGCATTAATTCCAACTAAAATATTTACATAAATAGAGTAACAAATCATTTTCTACTGTGCTTGCACTTTTTAAAGATGTATTATATGATGACAATATCTTTCAAGCAGTTGGTATGAGCGTAGAAGATGATGTCTGAATTAGGATTAGATTGTAGAAAGATGCATGTATGTCTAAATGATTGTATTTTGTTTAGGAATGAATTTAAAAATTAAGAATCTCTGAAGTGCAATGCTTCAAGGTTGAAGGATAGAGGAAACAATATGGTGAAGGGAGAAAAAAATATACTTGTGAAAATTCTCATCATTTTCCTTAATTCCAAGACTTCAAAAGATTGTTCATGTAAAGCAAAACTTCAAGCTTTATGAAATGGCGTCACAATGCTACCAGAGATGAAAATGAAATTTTGAGTTATCCTAGAGATTCTGAGGCTTGGAACGATTTGATAACAAACATCAATTGTCACACCTCGATGAGAGAGAAGTCGAAATGTACAGCCTAATTAACCAGATAATCAAAGCAAAATAAAATAAAGAAAAATAGTGGCAACTAATTACTCATGTCTTTTATCATAGATTCAATTCTCAACTTACAAACTAGCCATCGGGGCCAAACATAGGGTCTATTGATCAACTACACAAAGGACTCAAAAAAGGATTTCTACAAAATCGTAAGGCTCTATTCCAACTCCTCAGAAAGATTGGATGCTCCTCACTCTTGCCCGACCCCTTTCAGTTCCACATCCTCATTTTCACTACCTAAAAAATGTTAAGGAACTTAATGAGCTTGCTCCCAGTAGGATTTATATCTCAATGTGCGGACAATAGTATAAGTAATTAAGCATTAATAAGTAGAACTTTTTCAAAGACAAAATACACAACATATATGTAGGTCAATGAACATTGAAACAGATGTCAGAATAGAGCAGCTAATTAGTGGCATCGCAGTGGTTCATGGAGATGATTAACAACAAGTAATGAATAAGGATTCAAGAACAAGTACATATCAAATGCTCAATAATAAGACTGGCCATATTTCACACATATCAAATAATCAATCAAAAAATCAAATATATCATATCATAGAAAGACACTTTCAAATCTTGCACATATATCGGTGTCATTCCACACACCAAAAATTCGTACTCCCTTGGTTAATAAGTACATTGGGGTGCTCTTCCCCATGACCAAATAGCTAGGGTCCTTATTTGCATCGGCATTGATCATGGACCGAAGTCCCACATAGTGCCGATCACATAGAACATATTATGGCAAATGAATTTCAAGTGAAAACACAAGTACATAGAGTTGGATTTCTCATGGATTTCAAAGATGATTCAAGAATGACAAGGTACAAATTTCAAGGTGGAATGGATGGCATATGGGCGTGCAGTCATTCAGACCTATGAGATCATGAGTTTCTTCATAGCAATCAGGATTTTTAAGCTAGAATTCAAAATCACATGATAAGGAAATAAATCCAGATAGTTAAGAGCATTTAGAATAAGTTTTCATGAATTAGAGCTTTTAACATATATTAGAAGTTTTAGGGTACTAGCTGACCATTTCAATGCATTAAAATAGTCAGAACAGAGCAACATAACGATTTTTGGAGGACTTTCAAGATAGCATCATGGATAGATATATGACTACTATTTCAAGGATTAAATAGTGAAGAGGTTATTCTTAAAAAAGGGAACAAAAAGGATTCCCAACAAGAAAGTTGTTGGAGATCTAGAGTAGTAGAACTCTAAGACTGTAGTTTGAATCAAACATTCTAGAGATGCAGAAATCAAGAGGTGGTAAGGAGGACTCTTGAACTATGTAACGGCCAAAACACTTAATACTCTGCATGACCAGAGTTGGGAAAATAGGGGCAACGAAGGCAAACTTGAAAAAAGGGTTATGCTACATATGTTTAAGCCTGAGATCAGCTACCTTTGATAGCCTTCAATTCTCAAACTTCAAGATCGTCTCTCTTGCTTCAAAAGATAGAGGCAAAGGCAAAGATATCGATCGTCTCTCTTGCTTCAAACTTCTATATGTTCCTATAGATAGAGGCAAAGGCAAGAGAAAGAAGCTAGAGCTCCAAAATCCCAAACTTCAAGATCGTCTCTCTTGCTTCAAAAGATTCCTCTTGCATCAGGAAGTTCCTCCCACGACCAGCAACGTCCAGAGAGGTTTCTTGGCCAAGGAAGGTCATATATGTATTCACCCAAGGTTAGTACATGAGAACAGATATTCAAAGATTTGTCATACTTGAGTCATACCTAGGCTCTGATACTTCCACCCACACCTAACATTGACTTCCACTGGGGGCAAGAATAGACCCTGTACTGGGGCATACCTAGGTACCAGTACTTCCACCAGCCCCTAAGTCAATTTCCACTAGTGCATAAAGTCGACTTTCACCAGTACCCAAGTTGACTTCTGATTGGTGTTAAAATCAACCAATTACTAAACAAAGATTCAATGATCCTTCGATTGGTGTTATAGCTAAATCGATTGCTAAACGAAAGTTAAGTGATCCTTCCGATTGGTGTTATAATCAAATCGATTATTGAACAAAGATTCAATAATCCTCTGATTGATGTTATAGTCAAACCGATTGCTGAACAAATGTTTAGTGATCCTTCTGAATGGTGTTATAGTCAAATCGATTATTGAACAATATTCAGTAATTCTTCTGATTGGTGTTATAATCCCATGATTCTGAACAACCAATATATAAGTCGACTTCTGACTTCCCATCTGTACATAAACTTCCACCATCACAAAAGTCAACTTTTGATTGGTGTATAAGCACACTGATTATTAAACAAGATTTAGTAATCCTTCCGATTGGTGTTTTATTCACATTGATTACTAAACAAATGTTCAGTAATCATCCGATTGGAGTTATAATCAAATCAATTACTGAAGAAAGGTTCAATAACCATTCGATTGTGTTATAATCACCCCGATTACTGAACAAAGGTTCAATAATCATCCGATTGGAGTCATAATCGAATTGATTATTGAAGAAAGGTTCAGTAACCATCCGATTGCTGTTTAAATCACATCGATTACTGAACAAGGGTTCAGTAATCATCCGATTGTAATTATAATCAAATCGATTACTGAACAAAGGTTCAGTAACCATCTGATGGTGTTATAATCACACTGATTACTGAACAAGGGCTCAGTAATCGTCCGATTGGAGTTATAATCGAACTAATTACTGAACAAAGATTAAGTGATCATCTGGTTGGTGTTATAATCACACCGATTACTAGGCAAGTGTTCAATAATCATCTGATTTAAGTTATAATCGAATTGATTACTGAACAAAGGTTCAGTAACTATCTGATCAGTGTTATAATTAGTTTCCCAACAAATTATTTCTCACGATTTGTTTACCTATGTTAATGGCCTCTTTTATTTATCGAATTCTTTTAAAAATCTAGGTTACTACATGCGGACACCTAAAAAAGTGACACCAATTATTATAAGATAGCCACTGGCAGCGGATAAAGTCACATGACCAATGCCAGACAAAAGATGAGATCGGGTGTTAGTTCGCTCGAAAAAAACTCAAGTATCAAAGCACTCAGAAGTCAAGAAACAAATCGCTAAAAAAACCCGAGTATCAAAGCACTCAGAAAACCCGAGTATGAGAGCACCCGAAAAATCTGAGTATGAGAACACTCGAAAAATCTGAGTATTAGAGCACTCGGTAAACTTGAGCTTTAGATCACTCAGAAGCCGACAGCGGAACAAGTTGCATGACCCCAATGCCAGGCAAAAGATGAGATTGGATGTCTATTCACTTGGAAAACCTGAGTATCAAAGCACCTGGGAAACCCAAGTGTCGGATCACTCAGAAGATGAGTAGCGGATCACGAGGAAAAGATTGAGCGACGGAGCATATGAAAAATTGAGTACTAGGTCATCCAACCCACTTAGCACCGAAACGTCTCCAACCAGCTTACACCGCCATGTCACTGCCATGTATGAAGCCCCCCAAAAAAAGCCCCCCCAAAAAAGAGAGAGAGAGATGAGAATGAGACAAAAGAGTTGTTAGGGGAAATTTGTCAAAGTTGGATGATGATGGCATGGTGGGGACATAGGAGTGGTTGAAAAGTGGAAATGGGTCAAATATGATTAAAAAAGGAGGGAAAAGGAGTCTTTTTGGCCCTCGATCTCTTGGAGTCTTTCGAAAGCAGAAGAGCTGAAGCTCTCATTAGGTAGAAGTCTTTAAATAGACTTGGAAGAGCTCTCTCTCTCTCTCTCTCTCTCAGTTGGCCGATTCTTCTTCCTCTCTCGGCTGGCTGGGGCTTCTGGTTGGGAGGATTTTGTCAAGAGAGAGAGAGAGAAGAGAGGCTTCTTCAACTGTTGCTTCTTTGGTTGTTGCTCCTTCCCCTCATCTCCAACTTCTTCTTGTGTTTCCAATAGAAAAGAGAGAATAGGAAAGAGAGAAGAGAAAGAGAGTTGGGGGGGAGGGTTCTTAGATGTAGGATCATTTTCTTCCTCTCCTCTTTTATGTTTAAACCCTACATCTTTTTATGTGAATGCAATGAGATGGGATATATATTTATGCCCCTTTATGTTCATGATTATCTAACTTTGGTTAAATCCCTTCCCTATGGCCGATCCATGGCCTCTTTAATTTCTGTTTAGTACCCCCTTCCCAATATGGTACAACATATAAATGCATGTATATATGATTGTTCATTCTATGCACCGCAATAGATCCATGTTATCTCCCTTTCCCTCTCTTTTAAAATTCTGGCAAATGAAGGGGTTGCTCAAGTGTTCTCAGATCGGTGTGCTTAGGGTTTACTCAGCAAATGGATATGAATGTAAGTCTGATAAGATCAAACATGGGCCCTCATGCCTCCTTCATGCACTCCGATGCCATCTTATACTAAATCGGATATTTTCCATTTATGTTTCATCACAATTCAGTCCGAAGACCACGAGTCCAATGTGTGAGAGGAGATATCGGCCCTCGGTAAGCTAGAACTCCGAGCTTTGTTGGGGTTCCTGATCCCTGTTCGCATATCTCATCGGATCCGAGTCTTCGTGTTTTGCCAATACATCAACCCAGGAACGCCAATTTATGTCTTTCTCGCCCTTGCTTATGTTCATGGCCAACGGGGTTCTTTAAGGACTTCCGATGTTTTGTTAATGGCAAAGCACGAGACTAAATCAAATAACATTGTCCACGTGGACATTCATGCTATCCCGTCTGAAAACTCGGGTGATATGATCCCTCTTATAGGCAATACCCTCTAGGGAACGACTCAGGATGATATCGAGTGTTGAGATAGCCATGCACCTTAGAATTTTTTGGGGCCATCTCGGATCTCCGTGGATGAGTATCTACTGCTTCCCCCCCCCCCCCCCCCCCACACACACACACATACACACACAACCTGGGATAAGGGGAGATGTTGTCGGAATTTGGTCAGATTTTTTGTTTATTTAAACTTTGCATATTAAATGCTCATGAATGTCTACATTATTTTTGAGATAAAACCAAAAGCAAAACATGATGATGATGACATGGTGATCATGGCCTCCTCAAATGAGTTGAAGACTATATGTTGGTGCCCCAAAGGGGTAAACCAAGAACTTGAATGGGTACAGTAAATGATGACAAAAAAATGAAAGAATACAAAAAAGAAATAATAATACTAATAATATGACAATAACCATAAAATAATAAATAAAAGCCAAAAAATGGACAATTTCAATTAATCTACCAATTGAAGACAGTTGCATCGATTGATGAACAAATTGTTCCAATTGATGAACAGCTGCATCGATTGATGAACATCTGCATCGATTGATGAACAAGTTGTTCCAATTGATGAACAATTGCATCGATTGGTGAACATTTACATTGATTGGTGAACACTTAAATCGATTGGTGAATAGGGCTATACAAAATATGGTGCAAACCGAAAAATCGAACCGGCGGTTTGGTTCGGTTCGGTTCGGTTTCATGGGCTTGGTGGTTCAGTTCGGTTTCAGGTTGGGAAACCGAAATGAACCGAATAATTATATATATATATATATATATATTATATATATATATATATATATAATTATACAAAAAAATAGTAGCGCAATGGAGGCCGGCGTCGCTCGCCCTCCGCGTGCGTGGTGGTCGCGAAACTCGCGACCACCGGAAAACACATCTTTTGCATATTTTTTAGAGAATGCCAGAAAAACACCAGAAAAATGCCAGAAATGTCAGAAAAACACCAGAAAAATGTCAGAAATGCCAGATTTCGGTTTGAACCGAACCGAACCGGTTTTCGGTTCAGTTCACCGAATGAGTTCGGTTCGGTTCAGTTTTCTCCAAAATGGAGAAAACGAACCGAACCGTGTACACACCTATTGGTGAACAACTACATCGATTGATGAACAAATCGTTTCAATTGATAAATAACTGCATTGATTGATGAACAAATTGATCCAATTGATGAACAATTGTATCAATTGAAGAACAAATGTATCAATTGAAGAATAAATGTATTGATTAGAGGAACTTCAACAAAAACTTTTAAAATGATAAAAAAAATAATAGAAATCAAATAAATGATAATAAATTGTTAAATTTTAAATTATATATATAATATTAATAATATATACTACTAAAATTTAGCAACATATAAAATAATAATATAATATATATTTGATGACTTTAAGCTGAATAAAATGAACCAAGTAACCTTAAAATTAATAAAACAAATCATAACCAAATCAAATTCAAGAGAAATTTAATAATTTAAATAAAACTAACCTTGAACCAGCTAAAACCCATTCAACCAAATAAAATCAACTAAAATAATGTAAAACAAACAACTCCAAATCAATCTCAAAAATCTCAAATCATCATCAAATCAAATTCAAAATAAATAAATAAATAGATAAATTCAAACCAAGTGAATTAACTTTCAAAATCAAATTCGATAATCTAAAGATCAAGCCCAAAACTCCAAAATAAAAATGCTACCTCTGGGCAATGTAATATGTGCATATCTCATATAGATATTGTCAATTGTATATCTTTATTAGAGGTCTCCTATTTCGGTCATAAGGCCTCTTTCTCCCAGAGATTAATCAAGGGTTTTCTCATCCAAAAGGGGAGATATA
>JACBKR010001333.1:0-44018 GCA_014218235.1 Colocasia esculenta | reverse complement strand
TTATTAATTATTAAAAGACACCAAATATAAAAGAGAGTAATTGTTAATGAGATAAACAACACTCTAATAAATATAACTCAAGATGAATAATTATTTAAAATTTATTTTATTTAGAAAATTTTAGAAAACAAAGAGTGCATATATACAAAAAAATCATTGACCTTTGACATTTTGGCTATGTAATATTAATTTTAAATAATTATCAAAGTCATATTTTTTATTTTTTAAAAATCATAAATTATATACAACTATTTACGATGGGAAAAGAAAAAGTCATTGCAAATCGTATTTAACTATTTGCAATGATGGTTCACTGTCCCCAATACTCATAAAAAATGGAACAATTTTATGACACTCACAATAGTAATCGTCAATAGGGATTTATTTGAGACCCTCACAAAATAATATGTTTTTTATGACAATCCCAAATAATTATATTTTTTACGTCAACGGTGTGGAGCCGTTACAAAAGAACTTGTACTTGAGACTGTTATCCTTCTACCATTGTAAATTACGACATTAATAAGAAGACATCGCAATCACTCCACTTTTGTGTCAATTTTTATTTAATATTAATATTACAAGTTCTTTTGTGACAACTACAAATGTCATCGCAAAAAAGTTGGACATTTGTGATGGTCATTGATAGATGTCGCAAAAAATGAGTATTTGTAATGCTCATCAATAATAAATGGAAAATTAATTGGGGTCCCTGTTAGAACCTTTTACTTTTTTCCTGGTCCCTGTCAGAATACCGGTAGATGTAAAGTCCATACTTTTCTCCAGGTTTAAATTCCGGTCCCTACTTTTCACATCACCATTTACGACCTCCACCCACGATTTTTCGTCTCCTTCGCCTCCGTCTCTTTTCCCATTCCCTCTTACCCTTCCATCTTTTTTTCCATCGCCTGTTCCTCAAACGACGCTGACGCTTCGATGGCCCGTGAACTCTAACTGATGGGAAGTTACATAGCGTGCGTAAAAGTCTTACAGCAACCAATAACATCACTTACAAACAGCGTTCGGAGGACCGTTCTTCACACTATAAAAGGAACCTAGGGTCATACATATCCTTCACCACAAGCTTCTAACGCTCTTCTTCTTCCTATCTTTCTTGCTCGTCTTCTTCCTCTTTATTCGCAGATGTCTTCATCTAACCGTGCTCCCCAGAGGATGGCAAGGCACCTGCCTTACCGATGCCACCGTCGCCCCCGGCTCCCCCGGCTCTACCTTTCCTGGAGACGTACAGCCCCGACTACTGGAACGGTTTTTACGTTGGTGGACAATAGCTTTACAGAAAGCCTCTCGGTTGTACCACCACAAGGCCTCACCAACATCCTCCCTAACATTGGCCCTAGGGCAGAACACATCTGTTCCTCACCTTCCTCTCGTCCCTCCCCGGCCCGCTCCTATTCCTTCCCTCCCGCGTCCACCGAGTAATCGGGTAGGGAGTTTAGAATGTCTCCCTCCCCGACCCGTTCCCTCCTCTCCCCCCCCTCCCATCCCGGTCACTTCCTTCTCCTCCCCTCCCCTCCCCTCCCATCCCGGCCCGTTCCTCCTCCTCCCCTCCCCTCCCTTCTCTGCTGTCCTTATTCCTCCCCTCCCCTCCCCTCACTTCTCAGCTGTCCTTCTTATTCCTCCTCTCCCCTCCTATCTCTGCTGTCCTTATTTGTCCCCTCCCCTCCGCTTCATTCCAGTGTCCATGTTACGGGTTACGGGTTAGATTGTAACAGTGCTTGTTTTATGGAATATACATATTTTCCTTTTATGCAGTCTTTGTGGCTTGTATGTGCTCTCTATGATGCGTGTACTGTAATACTAACAGGTTCCTCCGAAGCGGTCAAGCTATACTACTGGAACTGTAACCCATAGCATGGACACTGTAATGAAGAAGGGCACATACTGTACACAGGAAACTATTAATGTATAATGTAGTTGTAGGTTTAGTTCTCGAACTATAACCTCCTATCATGCATACTAGAAACATAAAGGTTACGACTGTAACAGCATTCCCATATAACGTAACAGAAGACTGGTCCTGTAGCGCTGAACCTGTAAGTCTGTACTGCTCCAACAGTAACCTTTAGCGCTCAAATTGTAAGTCTGTAGTGCTTGTTTAAGGAATATATCTCTTTTCCTTTTATGCTTTCTTCTGTGGTCTTGTAGTGCTCTCTATGATCAAGCGCAAATGTATGTGCTTTATCTGAAGCGGTCAAGCTGAAGACTCTCATGTATAACTATAAAACCATAGTTAAAGACTGTAACAGCATTCTGCGTATAATGTAACATAGTTGGTGGTCCATAGCTGGACACTGTAATGAAAAGGGCACATACTGTAACACGGAAACTATTAATGAATAATGTAGTTGTAGGTTTAGTTCTCGAACTGTAACCTCCTATCATGCATACTGTAATGATAATATGCAGCTGTTTTAACAGGTTTGTACTGTACTGTAATAATGTAGTTGTAGGTGCGGTCAAAGCTAAAGGAACGATGTACTGCTCGAACGAAATGTAACCTCATAGCATGTATACTATAATGACAATAGGTAAGTAACGTAACACATTCAACTTATACTGTAATAATGTGTTTCTGGAACTGTAACCGCTATCATGTATACTATAAAAGTATAGGTCAAGACTGTAACAGTATTCTACATACACTATAATGAGGTACGCGTAGCTGGGCGCTCAAGCTGTAAGACTGTACTTCTTCACTGTAACCTAGTATCATTTATACTGTAACAACAATAGGTAAAGACTGTACAACAAGTATCATTACAATGGTTAGGAATTAGCACGTGCGGCAGTTCTCCCTCAGTTGTAGACGCTATGAACGCCCTTGTCCATTGAAGTACGCTTTGATGAAGTAGGGGCCATTTTTGCTCTCACTAAAGGCATGTCATCCTAACTGAACGGCAAATCTTGAATGTCCCTACGTGCTAGACATTCCATGTATTTTGCAGTAAAAATCCGCAGTCGTCTCCCGATCCTTGTTGTGGGCATGGGTCGGGGTAGCGTAGCGGCCATTTATCTGCATCTATGTGCTTGCCCTTCAGGTATCTTTTCAGTTCCTCCACCTGCATGAGAGATGAACAAAAGTTCCAACAACTTAATGTAGATTTAATGTTACTGTTACGTCTGTAACACAATGCTCGCGCACTGTAACGAATGTAAGCATTGTATGTAACACGCGTCACTTACATATTGTGGAATGTCAGCACGATGTTTGCTTCGTATAAGTCGTACACGTGGAACTCTTTTTCCTTGATGTGGATGACCAAAAGAGCCCAATGGTCGTTCCAACGTGCATGGGGAGAAGATGAGGTCGAATTCATTTGGGGCGCGGTTCCTGAAAGCGTATTCGAAATGTTCTTTCTTTCTTTTGTCATCTCTGCAAGATTGGACATAACCTTTAAACGGCTCCCAAATATCCAAAATTCCAAAATGTCCGGTTCTCTTCACGGGGGTGAAACAAGTAACGTTGACGTAGTAGTCAATTACGACCGATTCGCTTTCCCTCGCGAACAATAGCTCCCGGATGTCATGAAACGAGAGGAAATTGTCGTGTCCATCCAAAGAGCCCTTGAACATGAATATCTACATGTAGAAAACATCTTTGGTAGAATTAAGACTGTCATCATAATAGACAAAACTGTAAGATGGTAGACATATACTGTAAACATGGTAGACATATACTATAAACATCTTTGGTCGAAACTGTAAACATCTTTCGTCGAAACAGTAAACATGGTAGACATATATTGTAACACGTACTCATTAATGATGCACTCATTAAAAAATCGTTCAATCATGACTTTTCGGCCACTCCTAATATTGCTTCCCGGGCGACGTAATCACGTCTCTCCTCTTTCTTGCCCCTTGGAAGTGTGTCTGTACTCTCTTGAGAGTCAACAATATTGGTTCGGAAGTGGACACATTCTCTTTCGTGGCTTTGTGGTGCCGAAAATCGTCTGGCTGTGATAGAGTAAGTAAAAAAAGAATGTTCTGTAACCAATTATAATGCAATTGTAACGGACTCTGGTTCTGTAACCAAATGCTCAGCTTATGTATATTCTGTAAGGGGAAACCATACCCTATAGCACTCTGGTTGTCGTCTTAATCCTCGTCCCAGCTAAAACACCGTCAGGACAATGATGATGGGGATATCTGACGCCAGCGCTTCTCTTCTTTTCTCTCTTCCCTCCTCCATCTTCTTCCGGTTCTCTCCTCTTCCTCCTCCCTCTTCCTCTCCGCCTCCGCCTCCTCCTCCTCCTCCTCTTCCTCTCCGCCTCCCCTTCCTCTTCTCTTCCTCCTTCCTCTCCGCCTCCTCCTCCTCCTTCTTCTCTCCGCCTCCTTCTTCTCTGCCCTCCTTCTTCATCTCTCTCCGCCTCTTCTTCCTCCCCTCTTCCTCTCCGCCTCCTCCTCCTCCTCCTCCCTCTCCTCTCCGCCTCCTCCTCCTCCTCCTTCCTCTTTGCGCTTCCTCCTTCTTCTCCGCCTCCTCCTCCTCCTTCTTTCTTCTCCACGCCTTCTTCCTCTGCGCCTCCTTCTTCCTCTCCGCCTCCTCCTCTCCCTCTTCCTCTCTGCCTCCTCCTCCTCCTCCCTCTTCCTCTCCTCCTCCTCCTCCTTCCTCTTCGCTTCCCCCTCCTCCTCCTCCCTCCTCTTTCGCTTCCCTCTCCTCCTCCTCCCTCTCCCTTTCCTGCCTCCTCCTCCTTCCTCTTTCTCTGCTCTTCATCCACCTTCCTCTTCTTCGCCTCCTCCTTCTTCCTCTCCGCCGCTCCCCTCCTCCTTCGCCCCCTCTTTTTCACCTCCTTCAACTCCAGGATGTGAAACTTCGAAAATTTCGCCGCGACCTTGTTGGACGCTTCTCCTTCCTGTAACGAGAACATGAAAGTCTTTAAATGTCTATGAAAGACAGCTGTAAACGTAAAGAGAAAATAATTTCTGTAACTTCGTATGAAAGACTGTAACAGATAAGGCATCCAACTGTAACGTAGACTACATGAGTATTACTAGGTTACGAATGATGTAAGAGAGCAGGAATCGAACTGTAAACATGAAAGAATTTTCTGTAACTAAGAAAATGTAACACTGTAAGTACACAAAACGTTTACCTTGACGTTGGGAACTCTTCTCTGCCACGAAGTGTCATACAGAAGCTGTTGGGAGCTGGGTGGCGGTAGGGCTAACATTGCAGATTCTGTCTCTGGGGGGGGATGTTGCCACTGAGGCTGCCGCTCAATTGTTCCTCTAGTTATGTAGCCTTCAGTCCATTGACTGGAGGATATTGTTCTGCCGGTGTAACTGGTCATTCTGCCGCTTTAACTGGTCATTCTGCCGCACTAACTGGTCATTCTGCCGCTGTAACTGGATAAGAATGTCATGTATAGAGTTATCTGATGGAGGGGCTCGAGAAGTGGTTGACGTGGATGTCGTCAATCGTCGCGAAGCTGTAGGTTGCTCATCCCTCACATTAACCTCCAAATAGACCTGAATTAACCCAGGTATAGGTATAAGTATATACGAAGATAACACAGTTCAGGGTAAGTGACACTTACATCAGAGCGTCGCAACCCCCGTAGTAGGGCGGATAACTCGGTCCCTTACCCTGGCAATCCCAAAGGAAAAATAGGGGATCTCTTTGGGGATGATCTGGTTCCATTTTAATTGGTGCATCAAAAACATGCCTACATCATAAGAAATAGATAATGCGTATGAGAAGTGTATCGTAAACGTATGTAACAGATACATATGTCTTCTGTAAAAGAATTATACGCGTACTGTAATAGGTTCTTATGTCTTCTGTAATAGACACCGTCAGGTACTATAAGAGAGGACATCTGTAAATGTATGTAACAGATACATATGTCCTCTGTAAACGGAGTCTTACGTACTGTAATAGTACGTATGTCTTCTGTAATAGACACCGTCAAGTACTAACAGAGGACATCTGTAAACGTATGTAACAGATATATTGTCTCTGTAAAAGAAGTATTCGCGTGTAATAAGCATACTCACACCGAGAGAGGAAACACAGCCGGTTAGGAAGATGGTTTGCTGGAACCAGCTGCTGTTCTGAATGCCTTCACCCCCGATATCAGGTACTCGTGGATGGCAGCAGCCCAGTTGGCGTTCTTCATCTCATGGAGGTCGTCCAGGTATGGCAGAATGGATAGCAACCCTGACCTCCCACTTGTGGGGAAGAAGAAACAGGAACATAGAAGCGCAACCCAAAGCTTTACCGAAATTTCAACAGCTAGCGCACCCTCCTGTGGAACGTATCCCTAAGTTTCAGATGGATTTGTGCCTGTCCATCGTTTGTTTGGACCAAGGATGCGGCGCAAACTAGCTTGTGTCCCATCCGTCTCAGGTCGATAGGTGAACCAACATTGGTATACCCATAACTGTTGCTATGTCCGAAGGGCGAAAAGGCAGGCTGCATGGGCCATTCTTAAACGTCTCCATCGAAACGTGTCATAAGATCGACAAGGAGTGAAATCGGGTAGGTGACATTTCGCATTTCACATACGCGTGAAATGGTGAATTCTCATCAACTTCAGATGCGCGCACCTAAATTGCAAATCTTGCATAACGGAGCAGTACACGAAAAGCGAGCATCGCGTATAAATTCATTCTTTTCTGCAAAGAGAAGATCGGATCTTAAAAAAAAAAACAAAACATGCATTCGACAAAGATCCGTCTGGGTAAGAAGAAATTACTATTTCGGACGACTTGGAGTCTGGTTTCTCAACTTCCACAGACATCAACGCTTGTTGCACCGCATCCGCCATGATGCTCTCAATGTCAGCGCTCGTAGGAGATCGACGTGGTGCCATCGTTAGAGGGGAGAGAGGGATTGCTTCGTCTGGAGAGTAACTGAAGAATGGGAAACTGTAACAGAGAAGACGTCTGGTGCAGGAATGGGGGTGTAGGAGTAAGGGAAGGGGGGAAAAGTCATGATATATGAAGGGATGGACTCGGTGGACCCGACGGGTGGACCCACGGGATGGCGGTGCATGGAATGATGAACATCGGGCGGCTGAAAATAGTCGGTACAACGGACGATGGGACGTGAAGGATATCACAGCCGTTCGTATAGAGCTTCCCGCCATTTATGCTAGCCTATACGCACTCCCGCCAATTTGACCACAGTCCAAACCACTCATACATGCTATTTGGGACCCTATTTCGTTTGTCTTCCACGAAACGTTCGTCTTCCTCTGCGACCCATGGAGCAACTCCCTGGAAGATGTTCATTTGGAGATCAAAGTTTCGTTCTTTTCATAGGGAGGGACACGGATTTGGCGTCCATTCATATCAGGTTTCCCAAAGGTTGGGTGTAAACATGCAGGAGAACATACTGAAGTATCGTCTTCCCATGGATACCGACGTTGAACAGGTGTTGTTGATGATGGGGATGTCCAAGCTATGTTTGATCTCACAAGTGTCAAGGAACATCATTCATAAATCTACAAATTCATGCGGTGGAAACTCGTTGCCTTAGTACGCATGCTAGTCGTCAGTCAGGTGATCCGCAACCACTTGATAAGTACGTACTCCATGCATTCTTCACCAGCCTTCATGTTATCCCATGCATTTAAAAAGCCTTCTTATCCCATGCATCTTGTACGTATGTATGTACATAACTTGCAGAAGTACTTCAAACACGTATGGCGGTTCTTTGGAAACCACCGAACCCCTCCAATTACCAGGAAGCAGTTGGGTTGTACGACCGAGGACAAGGAGCGGAAGGTGTAGTACCAGGTTGACGCAATATTCGTAGGTAGAATACACTCAGTAGGACAAGTCTTCATAAGCAAAGAGCTATTGCAGATGGAATGACAAAATATGCGATCGCACGAGGATTAATTGGAAATATTTGAAGAACGACTCTGAACGATTAACTGTACGTTGCAATGTCTCTATTTGCCCATGGTGCCTGCATGCGTCCGTCGTTCGTGGAGGTCCACAATTTGCAATCAAGAGTCTCAACAACATACACACCTGTGGATGTGACATTACGAGCGACGACATCCACGGACATCTAAGAAGTGGGTAGCAAATGCTGTGAAGGGGAAACTAGTTGATAAACCCACCTACAGAGCAAGTGAAATGATGAGGACATCCGTCGGAATACGGTATCTGCATCCCTTATCATCAGGTATGCATTGTAACAACTGTCCTCATATACTGTAAGACTATCATTGTAATAACTGTAATCATTTCCACGTATACTGTAACAATACCTACAGGCCACATGTAACAACTGTAATCATATACTGTAAGGATATGTAAGAATTAATAACTGTAATCATTTCGACGTATACTGTAACAATACCTGCAGGTCACTGTAACCACTGATCAATATACTGTAAGGGTCTGTATTGTAACAACTGTAATCATATACTGTAAGAGTCTGTATTGTAACAACTGTAATCATTTGAGCGTATACTATAACCACTTAACATGGCTACTGTAAGGTATAAGGACAAGTACTGTAACAATCTTACACACATGTATAATCATTTGAATAGGCATGGGGGGCAAAGAGGTTGCTGTCAGTTCACTATACGGTGATTTCAGAACAAGCTATCATATGTTGAATTGGTACAGCGAACGTGCATTACAGCCAAACCCGGGATCGATCTTGTCTCTAGAAGTGGACCCGGAGACACAACGTTTCAAATGCTTTTTCATATGCTTCGAGGCGTCTGCATATGGGTTCGAAGTTGGTTGTCGACCTATGCTCTTTTTTGACGGAACTCATATCAAATAGCATAGAGTGCAAGGGGTTATACTTGCTGCAAGTGCCTTAAACGGTAACAATGAGCTATTCACTGTAGCATACTCCATCGCAGATTCGGAAACATATGACAACTGGGTCTGGTTTCTACAAAATTTGAAAAAGACATTGCTATCAGATAGAAGGATCGCGTTCCTATCAGAAGAGGGGAGAGGTCTGAAGGAAGCGATTCCTGACATATTCGAATGATCATCACGGCTACTGTTTCCAGCACATCATGCAGAACTTCAACGACCAATGTGCGGGGGAAATATGCCGCCCCTTTCAAAAAATTACTTAGAAAAATTCTCCAGCGCATTGCCTATGCTGTTACTGAACAAGAGTACGACGACGCAATGATGGCAATGGAGCTTAATTCTACTGATGCCAAAGAATGGGTGCTTCGAAATGATGTCGAACACTGGTCCCATGCTCGTTTCCCGGGACAAAGGTTCAGCTCTTTAAATACACAAGCGATATGTTCTAGTATGTTCTGCCATTTATGGGCTTACAGTTATAGGGATAATCTGTTACAGAACGTGTTAAATAAGGTTACAGTATGTAGCGGACACTTGTTACGGATATTTGATGTTAACCTAATTTCCTTCACATTGCCATATAGGTTTGAGGAGTTATACTCTATTTGGCAGAGTCATTCAACAATGGATACATGACGCGCGAAGTCTGTCAATACTACAGATGGTTGACAAAATTAGAGTGCAAATGATGGAAATGGCTGCCAAAGAGGAAAATTGATGCAGCCTTGTGGGATACACCATACTGTCCTAAAGTACAAAAAATCATCGAAAAAAACCTTCAAGAAAGGAGAAGCTTAGCAATCCGTCATTCAAATGGAATCAAATTTGAGGTTGTTGAAAGTATGAAGACGTAGGCTGTAGACCTCCATCTACAAACATGCTCCTGTGGACACTGGCAACTTGTCAAGATTCCTTGCAAGCATGCATGCGCAGCAATTGGCAGTAACAAGGAGGCCGTTACTCAATATGTTTCGGCATTTTACAGCACAGAATTGTATAGGGCTGCATATGAAAGAAACATTCACCTATCCCAACATTTGACATGCCGGATCCGCCTCAACATCAGAGGTCTAATCAAGCCACCGACAACAAAAAGGTTGCCAGGAAGATCGAGAAAGAGGAGAATACATTCAAGAGGAGAAGTAGATCATGCATATATTTATTCAAGGTGCAAACAAACAAGTCACAACCGAAGAACTTGTAGCAACCCACCCCACAATCCTGACGGATTTTAAATGTTGTATATTAGTTACAACAGAAGGTCGTGGGCTACACTCTTACAGTTTGAGCACGACAATCTTACAGTTCGAGCACTGTCTACTCACGTATTCTGTTACATTATACATAATAGAATGTTACAGTTTGAGTACTAGACTGTTACAGTTTGACCACTACACTCTTACAGTATGATCACTCACTTACACTGTTACAGTTTGAGCACTACAGTGTTACAATTAGACAACAGCCCTATTACAGTTTGAGCACTGCACTCTTACAATGTTACAGTTGGATGATCACGATTTCTGTTACAGTATACGTAATAAATGTTACAGTTTGAGCACTATACTCTTACAGTTTGAGCACTACACAGTTCGAACACTATCTACTCACGTATTCTGTTACATTATACGTAATAAATTGTTACAGTTTAAGTACTAGACTGTTACAGTTTAGCCACTACACTCTTACAGTATGATTATTACACTTACACTATTACAGTGCGAGCACTACAGTGTTACACTTAGATAACAGCCCTGTTACAGTTTAAGCACTACACTCTTACGGATCGAGCACTACAGTCTAACATACAGTTTTACTTTATACGTTATAATCTGTTACAACCGTTGGTCATGTTGATTATAGTATAGATAATACGATGTTACAATGTGTTATTGCTAACATGTTGAGTTTGCATGATAGAGAGCACATACACAAGCACACAAAGTACTGCATAAAATGAAAATGCTTATCATAAACAAGCCATGTTACAATAACTCTCTACTCTTGGTAAGACGACCAGTCGGTAGAGGAGGGAGGGGGGGAGGAGGCGGAACGGTCAGGGGAGGGATGGGGGGAGGAGGCGGAACGGTCAGGGGAGGGATGGGGGGAGGAGGCGGAACGGTCAGGGGAGGAAGGGGAGGAAGGGGAGGAAGGGATGTGTTCTACCCTAGGGCCGATGTCAGGGAGGATGTTATTGAGGCCCTTGTCGCCGTAAAGCCGAGAGGCTTTCTGTAAAGCCATCTTCCAGCCCATGTAAAAACCGTCCCAGTAGTCGGCGCTGAAGGTGGACTGTCGCAACGGGGTAGCAGGGGGCGACGGTGGCACCGTGAGGCAGGTGCCTTGCCATCCCTCTGGGGAGCATGGTTAGATGAAGACATCTGCAAATAAAGATGAAGAAGACGAGCAAGAAAGATAGGAAGAACAAGAGCGTTAGAAGCTTGTGAAGGATAAGTATGCGCCCTGTGTTCCTTTTATAGTTGTGAAGAATGGTTCACGGGCCTTCGAAAGGAGCTGTGTAAGTGATGTCAATGTTGCTGTATCAGTTCTTGGCACGTTATGTAAGAGTAACTTCCCATCGATTACAGTTCACGTGCCTTGGAAAGGACCGAAGCGTCAGCATCGTTTGGGGAACAGGCGATGGAAAAAAGGAGGGAAGGGTAAGACGGGAATGGAAAAAAGAGACGGAGGCGAAGGAGACGAAAATCATGGGTGGAGGGTCGTAAATGGTGACGTGTGAAAAGCAGGGACTGGAAATTAAACCAGACGAAAAGGAGGGACTTTACGTTTACCAGTATTCTGACAGGGACGAGGAAAAAAGTAGAAGGCTCTGACAGGGACCCCTAATTAATTTTCCCATAATAAATATAATTTTTTGTGACAACGGTATAGAGCCACTACAAATAAGTCTATTTTTTGTGACAATTTTACATAGTCATCACAATAAATCTTTTTTTTTGCGACAATATATTAGCTATCACGAATACTCTACTTTTGTCTCAAATATTTTATTTAAGTATTTACGAAGGTTGTATATTTCATTGCAAAAGGTGCAACATTTGCACTCATCGCAGAGAGGTTGATATCTGCAATGGCTCACTTCCCGTTGTCATAAATAATTTATTTTTTATTATTTTATTTAATATTTATTTATAACAAAATATTTTGCGACGGATATGAATCTAGTATCAAAAAATAGGACATTTGTGATATAGTATACGCATCAACGCAAAAGAGTAGTATATGGCCATATATATCTTTGCTACTGTTAATCCTCCGGTCAAATTTATATCTATCTTCTATATCTATCTATCTATATATATATTACTAAAACACAATCTTAACTCAGCCATTCTAGGAAGCCACGTGTCCCTTCTGAGCCATTCTTCTTTTTATCCCCGTCTATTCTCAACGCGATCTAAACTCACTTAATGTGGTTACAGTAACCGCTCTCCCTGTCCATCGCTCTCCCCTGCATCTCACTTCTATTTAAAAAAGAACTGCCACAAACACGTCCTCCGCAACAGTCTCCGCCGTGCAGTGGCTACGTGAAACATAGAAGATGACCCTCTCAACCCACGTTCTTTTCTCACTCTTTAAAACAAACTGATTGCTTTCCCGTCTGCAGCAACCTCCTCTGCACCGCCTCCTTTTTCTCCATCTTCTTTCTTTCCACCCCTGTTCTGTCTCGCTCTTCCCTTCACCCTGTCACTATTTTCTCTCTCGGTACTCTCTCTCTCCTTCTGAACTCTCTCTCAGTCTCTCGTTGTTTCTCTCTGTCCCCATACTCTTCATCGCGCCAAATTCCCCTCTCGGCACCGTCGCCCAGCACTCTTCCGCCGCTCGCAGCCCACCTGCACGGCAAGTCGCCAGCAACGTGCCTGCGAGCCTCCTCCATCGCAAAGCCCCCAGCCGGCCGCCCCCTGCCCATCCATGCGTGCACGCGAGAACAGGCCGCCTGTAATCGCCCCCTGGGGAGCGACGGATTGTTCGCGCTAGCCTCCACACACCGCCGCCCCTGCGCCCAGTCCCTTCCACGCACGCCAGCGCATTCTGTACCTTTGCTCGGCCACGAATGCGGATCCTCTCGTAATGCCGCAGGATGAGACTCGGTAATTCACCAACCCGCAGCGGACGCGTGGCTCCCACTAAACCCCCCTTTGCGTCCCTCCGCCCACACCCGAAGTAGCCGGTCTCCCGGTTCCCCAGCGCGTGTACCCGGTTCCTTCACCTCCTCCCTCCGGTTCGCACGTTTCCCGCCTCCCTTCTCCACTCCTTCTCCTCCCCCACGCAGCCTCTCTCTCACTCGTCTCCCCTGCCTCCTCCTCCCCCACGGAAGACCCCACTCCGGTGCCCGCCACCCGGCCTCGGACGCCTGCGTTCGCTGCCGCGGCAGCGCACCTCCCTCGTCGTCGCAAACGTGGATGCCCACCCCCCCACCGACGCCAGCCCACGCCCGGACGGCACGCCACCCCCGCCGACGGCAGCCCACACCTGAGCCCGGACAGCACGCCACCCCCCAATGGCAGCAGCCCACGCTTGAGCCGGACGGCATGCCACCCGCCACCGACGGCACCAGAAGCCACCGAAGGAGCCGCCAAACAGCCCACGGAACACGCCACGGAAACCCCCCCCCCCCCCCCCCTCCCGCCCATCTCAGGTCGAATCCCTAAATCCTTAAATCCTAAAAATAGAAATGCACGCCCTAAACCCTGAACTCCATGTCAATCTTTCCTTTATTCCGGTCCTGAAAATTTTGGGGTGCTTACACTGCAAAATGCAAAATGGTCCACACAGTTGAATAGATTTTTCATCATAATTATGTGGGTTACTTACATGCGTATCCTTTTTAAAAATGTTCCATAGTTTGAAAATTTGTCGTAGCTAGATTCACCTTTGATTGTGCATCTTTTTATACGTGAGTTAGATAAATATTGCTTGAGAAGAGATGGACCAAGTGGGTGCTTACACTGCAAAATTGCATAGAGCAAAATGGTCCAGACACTTGAATAGATATTTCATCATAATTATCTGGGTTGCTTACATACGTATCTTTTTTAAAAACATAAAATATCTAGAAAATTTGTCGTAGCTAGATTCACCTTTGATTGTGCATCTTTTTATACGTGAGTTAGATAAATATTGCTTGAGAAGAGATGGACCAAGTTGTTGCCCGGTTGGCTAACCCAGAGGGGGGGTGAATGGGTCTTTAAAAGTTTATCTGATAAAAATCTGAACTCAAACAAACATAAAGAGTTCTTTAGAGGGATTAGTAATGGTTAGTAAAAACAACAATCACACAAAAAGGCAATCACACAACACACAGAATTTATCCTGGTTCGGATCTCCTCTCCTTAGGAGTCCTACGTCCAGTCCCTGAGCAACCCTCAGGATTTCACTAACTAGGGTACAGTCCCCCTATGGACAGAAAACAACCACCCAGCTTAGCTGGTCTTCCTTCACCCCTGAAGGGAACACAACACCCTGGTAACACCAGGTCTTCCTTCACACACGAAGGGAATAAACACCACCCTGGAAACCACCAGGTCTTCCTTCACACACGAAGGGAATAACACAGGAAAAAATCTTTAGAGAAAAAGACTAGCCCCTAGATCAAGCTATTACAAAACTCAATCTGAAGCTACAAGCACTGAGAGACGAAGATCTACACAAAGTGCACTCTCTCAGAACTAAACTAGCTCTTCCTTAGTTTTTCTTCTCACAGCACAGGGAGCTAAGAGCCAAGATCGAAAAGACTGAATTTGTGGCTCTAGAGGAAATTTGAAGACTTGAAAACTGCAGAGTTCTAGCCGCTCTTCAATATGAATTGAATTCTCTCGATGTCTTGTCTTCCGAGCTTCATCTTGTATTTGTATCTCCGATTTGAATGAAGACAAGGAGATGACCGTTGTCTCACAGCTTTGGTGTACGTTAGACTAAAGGTTTTGTGGAAGCTTCCTGTCAACAGTCTTTTGTTCTTTGGAGCACGCAAAGAGATAAGATCTTCTGAGTTTGCTTGTAGTTCCTTCTGTGTCCGTTGTTGTAGGATAGTACATCCTTAAGGTTCTACAAGGTTGAGCTTTAATGGTAGACAGCTATACTATCTCCAGATGTCAATCAACGTCAAAGCAGATAGACACAAATATAGTAGTATACTTTATCGTTCTAAAAGATGCATGCAGAGAATACACGAGAATGGAAGATATGTTCTGTGTCCATGCAGAGATACGTTCAGTCTTCATTAAATGCATGGCAGTCAATCAGACGAGATGCGACTTTGACTATTCAACGATATTAAATCAAGGAATAACATTTAATTAATGGAAACATGACTTATGCAGTCGTTGTGAAAATCTGATAGAATCGTTATGATCAAGTTGCTGCAGACTGATAAGAAGTCGTTATGATAACTTATGAAATCGTTACCACAACCAAGTCGTTCTATAACATATGATAAAGGAAGTCGTTATGAAACATAGCAAGTCGTTGTAACTTTCTAAAGAAATCGTTACGACAACCAAGTCGTTCTATAACAGATGATAAAAGAAGTCGTTATGAAACATAGCAAGTCGTTGTAACTTTCTAAAGAAATCGTTACGACAACTTATAGAGTCGTTATGACGAGCAAGTCGTTATACCTTCTGAAGAAGTCGTTACGACAGCTTACAGAGTCGTTATGACGAGCAAGTCGTTATAACTTCTGAAGAAGTCGTTACGATAACTTACAGAGTCGTTAATGAGCAAGTCGTTATAACTTCTGAAGAAGTCGTTACGATAACTTACAGAGCGTTATAATGAGCAAGTCGTTATAACTTCTGAAGAAGTCGTTACGATAACTTACAGAGTCGTTATAACTTCTGAAGAAGTCGTTGCGATAACTTACAGAGTCGTTATAATGAGCAAGTCGTTATAACTTCTGAAAGAATTATTATGGCTTCTTCTGAAAAAGATGTAAGTGAGACTTACCACAAATGCTTGACTTTCTTTGGGTAATTCCTGTGCTTATGGCTAGATAAACAGGGTTAGAGAATCTTTTGACAGCGTTTTGTTTATCACCAAAATAGGCAAGTAATTAATTTAAAAGTACATAGGGATGGACTGTTCATCACAAGTGGGTGCTTACATTGCAAAATTGCACAGAGCAAATTGGTACACACACTTGAATAGATATTTCATCATAATTATCTGGGTTGCTTACATACGTATCATTTTTAAAAATGTAAAATAGTTTGATTCTTTGTCTACCTAGATTCACCTTTCATTGTGCATCTTTTTATATGTGAGTTAGATAAATATTGGTTGAGAAGGATGGACCAAGTGGGTGCTTACACTGCAAAATTGCACAGAGCAAAATGGTCCACACAGTTGAATAGATATTTCTTCATAATTATCTCGGTTGCTTACATGCGTATCCTTCTTTAAAATGTAAAATAGTTTGAAAAGTTGTCCTAGCTAGATTCACCTTTGATTGAGAAATATTTCTGAGATATTTTTTTACGTGAGTTAGGTAAATATTTTTGAGAAGAGATGGACAAGAAGACAAGAATATCATATACCTATGCTTTGATTCAAGATTGCCACAAAAGTATACATGACATCAAATCAAATTCATGTGTAGAGACCTACTAGAGAGTATATATAGAATGTAAATGCAAGATATATAGATGTTCCCGCATACAAAAAAACCGTTTTCATCTATTTTTAGAAGGGTAATACCGAAGTACTGAGATTGTGGTATTGTTGTAGAATATTTGATTTGAATAGCCTTGTATATTGCAGGACCGAATAAAGGAAAGATTATGGGTAGGAAAAGAGTGAGAGGAAGTTCTCAGGAAGGTGATAAGAGCAAGTTGAAGCATGGTTCAAGCAGAAAACTTAATAAGTCTGAATGGTATCCATTACAACGCTCATGTTTTGCACATTATGTACAAGAAATGAAAAATGTTGACATACGAGATTGCCACCGTACATTGTTGGCACATACACTGTTTCATGTTTTTGTTGACATACCACCCATCAGGTTTGAGAGTTCATTGCTTAGAGAAGTTGTGGAAGTCATGTGAAGGGTGGTGAATTTTCAGTTTTTGGCAAAAGGATCAGATTTACAATGGAGGATGTAAGCATGATTATAGGACTTCCTTGTTCTGGAAGTTCTATACAAAATGGCAGGGTGAAAAAGTCTAAATTGCATATCTTGTGGGAAACTGAGAAGCTTTGCACCTCTAGAGAAGTTCTTTTGAAAAAATTGAAGATGTTAGTTGCTCAGGAGGATGAGGAATCTGTTAGATTTGCTATGAGTATGTGGATTGCTTTCATGTGTGCTTCATTCTTGTTCCCTTTAATTTCCTCTGCATGTCCACTACAATTACTTTACTACATTGACGATATTAACACAATCAAAGAGTATAATTGGGCTTCATCAGTTCATTGTATGTTGCTACAAAATATTGACAAAGTGGCTACGAATGTGAGATCTAGACTCAGAGGCAACCATGAGAAAACATCTCCATACTTGTTGGGTTGTACTGGAGTGTTATATGTAAGTGATTTTCTGGTAAATTATATTATTTTAGTGATGTTCCATTTCATTATGTTAATGATATTAATTAATTTTGCTGAATATGTAGGCTTGGTTCCTTGAACATTCTGGCCAAAATTCGCAAATTATGTCAATTCTCTTCCCAGAATTTGCAGGTGGTATAAGTCCTCCTTACTCAGAAAAGATAATGTGAAGAGAAAGATGCTTGGAAATTTGAAAAGGAGTGATGTACGTAGGGTTTTGAATATATTTTCATAATGTTAAACTTTATTAGGATATATAAGATTTGATTTTTCTATGTAGGTAATTAAGAAATTGCAGCCCCTTCATGCGGAAGGAGAAAATGTTATTGAAAAGAAAGGGTGAACATGGAACAAGAAACATGAAAATGTTTCAGAAGAAAGGACAAATGTGGATACTCAAGGAACATCCACAGCTCAAGAAGAAAATAACTTGTTGACAGAGATTGTACAAGAATGAAGCAACTTACTGAGGCATATAAAAGGTCAGAGGAAATGGGGGGAAAAACTCAACAAGATATGCAAAGTATGAAAAATGAAATCTCCAATTTAAGATTGGCTATTAGGGGAGAAACATCCGAAGTCTTTACTCATGAGTTAGAGAAAACTCAGGTGTCTCCTCCTAAAGACCAAGATGCGAAAGGAGCTGAGAAGAAAAAGAAGCTACAAAAATCTCCTCACTTGTACAACGAATAAAAGTTAGAACAGAAAAGAGGTTAAGGAAGGGAGTGAAGAATTTGGAATATCCATTTGTGAACCCTAGCTGGAAAAGGAAGCCAGAAGAAATTGAAGAAGTTGATATTATTATACATGACTGTTTGGATGACTTAAAATACAGAAAGGAAATTGGTGGTATGTTTCTTGACATATTTCTTCATTGGTTAGTCCTCCACTTGATGGTTACTAATATTTTTCTATTCATCTTCTTCTATTACAGTCTCACGGCAGCATAGAAAAGATTATGCTGGACGACATAAAATTCCTGATGAAGATGCGAAACTTATTGAAGACTTCTTACACAATGACATTGTAGATAAGTGGTTATGTAATTTTTTTTACATCCTTACTTTTGCAATGTTCCATTTCTGACATGCCTTTTTACTTTCCAATGGCAGGGAATCAGTGTACACCACATCCTCAAACGCTCTCATATATCAAAAATATTTGGAGAACTTGCTGTTTAACGACTGTTTTATTGATGGAGATGTAAGTATGTCTTATTGGTGTATATATTGTTGTGTATATTTAACTGATCTATCTAACTTGAGAGTTTTTTCAAATGAACTTTAGGTTATTGATGTGTATTGGGACATTTTGTTGAGAAGATGAGGAATGCGGACATGAGGGCTTGCATATTTTTTCCATCAATCATAGTTGTTAGTTTTCCTTTCTGATCATTACACATGAAATTTTTGACATTCTGTATTATGATTTTTCATATATTGTTCTCATATCAAGGGTACCTTACAACCTTTCCTAATAACTCAATGGAGAGGATACAGTGCAGGCATTCAAGCTCATTTAAATGTTCGCAATAAAGAAGATTTTTTGCAACTATCTAGGGTGTTTACTGTTTATCATTCAGTAAATCATTTTCATCTTTTAGTACTTGATATTGAGGATCGACGTTTTGTTTCTTATAACTCATTGGCTCATCATACCACTCATACAAAAGACGTTGGAATTGGGTAAGAAAAAAAACCTTCCACAGCGTATATAAATCTTTCTAATACCCATTTTTTTCACTGTATACGTTTTTTTTTGTGTGCTAGGTGGATATTTTGAAAATGATTATTGGACGTGTACTGGATTTTGCGGAGATCGCTACATGGCCTATTTTATTTGAGGAGCATTGTCCTCGTCAAGCGAATGATAGGTGACTGACTACTCAGAATCAGATTATATACATCATTGTCAATTATACTTCATATGCGTCATATATGTATCTTTCTACTGATATCTAAAATTTCATTTTGCCTTTCTAAATAGTGTCAATTGTGCGTTATATACAATGAAATCTGCTGAGTGCCTCTTAAGAAAAAGCTCAGTCGAATGGAATTTTAATGAGGTAATCAGTCCTTGCAACTTGGTCCTTAACTCAAATTACTTTCATCGTGTTTTTCATTAGAAACTAAAATCCATGTTGAATACAGGACGACACTATATTATTGAGAGGTTGGCTTGCTGCGTTTATCTATAGGAGGAGGACAATGGAGAGATGAAGAAACCATACAAAGACTAGCGGGATGCAACTAATTAGCGGTCTACATTCCATATTTACAAAATCAGATTTTAGATTGGAGTGGCTGTACATATCGGAAGGTTGTAACGAACTATGTTCATGGCATCTGAAGTTATGTAAATGAATTTTTTTGGAGTGGCTGTACATATCGGATGATTGTAACGAACTATGTTGATGGCATCTGAAGTTATGTAAATGAATTTTTCCGAAGTTATGTACATATCGGATGATTGTAACGAAGTTTGTTAAATTTTCTGAAGTTATGTAAATGATTTTTCTGAAGGTATCTGTACTTGCCTTCAAATAGTCGGATTGCTAAAGTTTCATGGTTTCATTGTAGTGTTTTTATGGTTGTATTCATTTTACTGTTGCATTCAGATAATTATGGATATATTCAGGTGATGATGGGTGAATCTAGGTGTTGTGTGTCCAAATTATGTATGTATGGTTGCATTTAGGTGCATAAGGTTGCATTCAGGTGTTTTTTATGCAAAAAGACAATAAATGGTGTGTATGGTTGCATAAGGTTGCATTCAGGTGTATAACGTTGCATTCAGGTGTTTTTTATGCAAAAAGACAATAAATGGTGTGTATGGTTGCATAAGGTTGCATTCCGGTGCATAAAGTTGCATTTAGGTGTTTTTTATGCAAAATGACAATAAATGGTGTGTATGGTTGCATAAGGTTGCATTCAGGTGCATAAGGTTGCATTCAGGTGTATAAGGTTGCATTCAGGTGTTTTTTTTGCAAAAAAACAATAAATGGTGTGTATGGTAGCATAAGGTTGCATTCGGTGCATAACGTTGCATCCAGGTTCATAAGGTTGCATTCCGGTGCATAACGTTGCATCCAGGTGCATATGGTTACATTCAGGTGCTTATGGTTGTATCCAGGTACATATGGTTGCATTCAGGTGCTTACGGTTGCATCCAGGTGCTTATGGTTGCATCCAGGTGTTTATGGTTGCATCCAGGTGCTTATGGTTGCATTCAGGTGCATAAGGTTGCATCCAGGTGCCTATGGTAGCATTCAGGTGCTTATGGTTGCATCCAGGTGCTTATGGTTGCATTCAGTTGCTTATGGTTGCATCCAGGTGCTTATGGTTGCATTCAGTTGCTTATGGTTGCATCCAGGTACTTATGGTTGCATCCAAGTGCTTATGGTTGCATCCAGGTGCTTATGTTGCATCCATGTGCTTATGGTTGCATCTAGGTGCTTATGGTTGCATCCAAGTGTTTATGGTTGCATCCAGGTGCTTATGGTTGCATCCAAGTGCTTATGATAGCATCCAGGTGCTTATGGTTGCATCCAGGTGCTTACTGTTACATCCAGGTGCTTATGGTTGCATTTAGTTGCTTATTGTTGCATCCAGGTACTTATGGTTGCATCCAGGTGCTTATGGTTGCATCCAGGTGCTTATGGTTGCATTCAGTTGCTTATGGTTGCATCCAGGTACTTATGGTTGCATCCAGGTGCTTATGGTTACATCCAGATACTTATGGTTGCATTCAGTTGCTTATGGTTGCATCCAGGTGCTTATGGTTGCATCCAAGTGCTTATGGTTGCATTCAGTTGCTTATGGTTGCATCCAGGTGCTTATGGTTGCATTTAGGTGCTTATGGTTGCATCCAGGTGCTTATAGGTAAGTCGGTCGACCGATCGTGCATAATCGGTCGACTGTTCAGGCCACTGCTGCCCTGATGGAAGAACTGCGTAGGTCGGTCGACCGAATGTGCACAATCGGTCGACCGTTTAGGCCACTGCTGCCCCGAAGAAAATTCTGGGTAGGTCGGTCGACCGAATGTGCACAATCGGTCGACCGTTTAGATCACTGTTGACCTGAAGAAAAATTCTGGGTAGGTCGGTCGACCGAATGTGCACAATCGGTCGACCATTTAGGCCACTGCTGCCGTCATTGAAGAACTGGGTAGGTCGGTCGACCGATTGTGCATAATCGGTCGACCGACCTATTCAAAGCTCCCAGTATCATACGCCCTGGGTAGGTCGGTCGACCGATGGGAGCAATCGGTCGATCGATTCCATCGCGAATTCTTCCGGTTCGATCCGGTCGCGACCGAACTATATGAGGAATGTCCCAGAGCACCTCCTATTATTGTTAGGGTTGTGGGAAACAACCCACACTACTCCCCCATCTCTCCAGCCCCCAAGATTTCGTTCTTGCCCTACTCTTATCCCCATCTCCATCTTTTGCTTCTTGCCCTAGAACTCCTCTCTTCTCAATTTCATTTAGCCAAGAAGATCTCATTCTCCTTCTCATTTCCCTCACCCCTTCTCCATCATCCTTCTCATTTCCCTCACCCCTTTTCCATCATCAAACTCATTTCCTCACCCCTTCTCCTTCTTCTTCTCATTTCCATCACCCCTTTTCCATCATCAAACTCATTTCCCTCACCCCTTCTTCTTCTTCCTTCTCATTTCCCTCACCCCTTCTTCTTCTTCCTTCTCATTTCCCTCACCCCTTTTCCATTATCAAACTCATTTCCCTCACCCCTTCTCCATCTGCGATGCCTCCACGGAGGAAAGTCCGTCGTTCGAACCCCAGGCATAGCCGCAACGTTGGTGAAGGATCAGTAGCGGCTGCACAAGTTCCCGCAGCTCTTGGAGAGTTCTTGGTTCAAGTAAGAAGGAAAATTCTGCCTCCTCGTTATGTGGACTTTGACAATCTAGACAATACGGAGCCCATGCTCAATCTTCTATTTGCAACACAAGGGTAGGTTCACTTCATGTCTACCCATAGAGTCTATTATCCATATTTGGTTTAGCAATTCTATGTGAATTTATATACAAGCAACAACAGACTATTTACTGCTGTTAATGGAGTTGAGATTCACGTTAGTGATACAGTCCTTAGTCAGGCATTACACATTGAAAATGTTGGTTTTTTAGTGGAACATGTCCAATATTATGATAGTGATATATGCCAAGTCTTGTTGGGAAGAGATCCGGCACCATGGATGGCACAACATGCTCTCATTAATGCAAATCACTTTCCACCACTACAGAGGATCATTCACCACATGATCACCACTATACTTTTTCTAAAAGGTGGCAGTCGGGATGAAGTCACTCGGGTGCACAAATGTATTTTTCACTTCTTATTCACAATTTACCACTGTGTTACCTGAGATGATGTTAACGCTCATCAAGTTAGTAAAGAATCAGCCAAGAAGATCTCTACCTTATGCAGCCCATCTTACTGCTGTGTTTGAGCATGCTGGCATTAACCTCACCAATGAGCGAGCAGAAAATATTCCGGTCTCCTTGGTCTACAATGGAACCAACATCATGAGGTTCATGAATTTAGGATTGTTAATGGACAATCATGAGGAATGTCAGTGATGACCATATTGAAGACAGTGAAGAAGAACGGAAGATGAAGGCGAAGGTGACGCACAAGGTGTAGGTGATAGAGTAGAAGAAGAAGAGCATCTGGCTCCTATGGAACAAGATTTGCCTCCTTCGGCTCCCCGAGTTGATGACTTCCAACTGCGGATCCAAGCGAGTTTGACCAGGCTTGAGGGGGACATGGCATCTATTCGGGGAGAAGTCAGCCAAGTGAGCGAGGTAGTGGGGAATCTCTCTAGAGATCTTACTGAGTTGAGAGTTAGCCACCACGGCCACATGGACTCCCAGTCTCAAATGTTGCGGGAAATCATGGGTTACTTGCGACCTTCTCAGAATCAGCCTCCTTCTTCGTGATTCCTTAGATGTTATATGATCTCAACCTTTTGCTTTTTCCTATCCTACTAAGAACTCCTATGCTGTGGCAAAAGGGTGCTCTTTATGTAATAGCTACAGTATGTCTATCATATTTTCTTGTTCATGTGGTATGTGATTGCTGAATGTTGTTTGAACAAAGTGCAGAAGAGTTTCCATTTTCAGAAAGGAAACACCACTGTTTAGTTACCAATAAATAAGAAACCTGCAAGTACCTTACAAATGAGGAAGTTCAAAATGATGTATAGCAAACGTAATTAACTGCTATACTTTTAGTGAAATCAAATACCAATGTTCAATTCAATCGTCCTTCTAATTATCCCAATGTGGAGAAATTCAGACACATGAAACAATTATAATGGTTGCATTATTCCATTCATCGGGGGAGTTCGTGAGGTAGGTGACCCAGTCATTCAGGAAAAGTTGCTCTTCCTAGGCAAGCATTTTCTCACCATGCCCATGGTTCATGTCTATCATACCAGGAAGAAAGGAGGAGAGTAGCCCACACTTTCAGATTTCAGTACAACTTATTCAAAGCACCATAAGGAACAAATTGTATAGTTAATAGAATACAAAAATCTGACATATGCAGGAGGCTAAAAAGAAAAGTGCTCTTCTTAGCATAAACTTAAAGTTATTGCTGAATGTTGTTTGAACAAAGTGCAGAAGAGTTTCCATTTTCAGAAACTGAATGCAACCATATGCATATGAATGCATAAAAATATCTGAATGCAACCATATGCATATGAATGCAACCATATGCACATGAATGCCACTTCCTTATATTCTTTTGATAGAGAGCATCTGAATGTACCATACTAACCAGAATGCAACAATATTCACCACAATGCCCCCATACACATGAGTCATTTTCTGTTTGGACAAAGAACAGCTGGATACACCCATAATCCTCTGAATACATTCATAATCATGTTAACACACCCATAATCAACAGAATGTGACCATACACATGACTTAATCTCTATTTAGACACAGAACACATGCATACACATAGTAAATTATCCATCCATCTTTTTGTAAATTTCCTCTTATATGTATACAAAATGGACAATTCCTCTGTCATGTACACATAATTTGTTATCCATCTATCTTTCACACTCATCTTCTTTATACAAAATGAGTACATACACATACTCTGTTATCCATCTATTTTTCACACTCGTCTTCCCTATACAAAAAGAGGATGTACAAAATGAGGATTCATCTGTCATCTATACAAAATAATTAACCTTTGGACTTCCATAATGTATTCTTCTATACAGCTAGGATTGACATTTTAGTGTTCTATACATCTTGGTGTTGTCCTCCTGTACACTTCTGTTCTCATGTACTCTTCTATACATCTTGGTGTTGTCCTCCTGTGGGGGCTCCGGCATTTGGAGTTGTTCCTCTCATTCATGCAACAGTGTCAAAACTCTATTAATATGCAAAACTGTATTAGATTGCATAAAATACATGAGTAAAATGTAATAGTTGCAATTAAAAAAATGAAAATCCCAACGTATCTGAATTAATTATAACATCTGTTGATTGTAAGGTAAAGGATTTTGTTGGCTCACACAATGTGTCGATGAGATTGCACTAGACACATGTGGAGCATTGTACATTTTAGACGTTGTAGCATTAAAATTTGCTGAGTTTCCAATCGGTTCATTTCTTCGTCTCTTCCTTGTATTCTTTTCAAGTGATGATTTGTATCTCCGTCTACGACGGCCTTTCTCTTCCCTCCTTCTCATACCTATGATCACTTCAGAACCTGGTTCATGCATCTCTAATGGGGGTAGTTTTAATGATGGAGGCTCGGCATTCATATGAACTATGGAACTTGTGCCCACTGTGTCTACCATTTGAACATTCTCGGGAAGCTGCTCTGTTGATTGACGGTCTTTAAAAATTCATTGATCTGTTGATTTTCTTCATTCACATGTTCTCCACATCTCATAAGCTTGCAAATCAGTAGCAGCTATAGTGGACAATTTCACAAAATTAGAGAGGAGCTTGCTATATCTTTGAGCTCTGATTTTCTTTGAATTAGTAACATTTTATGGTGGCATCGCAGTGTATGAGAGAACAAATTTTGCAGCTTCCCGAGTCCAACTCTGCAATATATATCGATTTGGGATACATCTAATTTGATTATGTAAGAAAATTCGAATAACATGACGACATAAAATTCCTGTAAATTCAAAATTTTTACATGTACACAAAGCCACAGTGTCTACAGTACTGAATGTGACCTTGTGTGCATGTTGTGGATTATCAAACACTAAGTATATTATCTCATACATTCTTTCTTCACAGACCTCATACACTAGATCAATGCCACTCTTATATTGATCTTCAAACAATGCATAAACTGCTGGAGTATACAATTGTACAGCCTGTTTCAAGACAGCATTAGGTGCACATACTCTAACAAATCTTTGTCGCATGTTGACATCTGCTTCTTGTTCTTTTGACCTTCTATCATCAACCAATCTCTCAAAATTATCAAAAAAACTAAGCATTGATTGATGAATATCCAAATATTGCTTCAACACTTTATTGATGCTTTCGCAACGGAGTACTAACCATATCAGCAGTGAATGTGTTCTTTCATAAACTAGTGCCCACTTATGTCTATCTTCAAACAGTTGTTCCAACCATGTGTTGTCGTGCAACTCATAATCACATATCAATTTATTCCAAGCGTTGACAAACTCATCCTCTTCCTCATGGTTGTAACACAATCCGCAAAAGCCATTCTAAACGAATCTGTTGCATTCCAAACATGACTTAAATGTTTACATGCATTTTGATACATATGCCATACACAAATCTGATGATAAGTATTCGGCAATTCACTTTCTATTGCTATAGACATAGCTTTGTCTTGGTCAGTTAGGATAGTTTTCGGTTGTTTTCCAGACATTGTGTTGAGGAAGGTTGAAAATAACCATGTAAAAGTGCTTGCAGTCTCATCATATAACAATGCAGCTCCAAAAAATACCGTCTGCTTGTGATGATTCACTCCAATAAATGGTGCAAATGGTCGGCCATAACTATTGGTTTTGTATGTTGTATCAAAGCAAAGCACATCTCCAAATCTTTCATAATCAAGGCGCATTCTAGCATCAGCCCAAAAGATATTTGTTATCATCTCATCCTTGTCTACTTGTATGGCATACATAAATGATGGATCCTCACATTGTCTTCTTTGGAAATATTGTAATAATCCACCTGCATCAAACTCCAGCATCTGTTTCATCCTTTTGGTGCGTAAATGATTCTTGTAGTCTTCTAAAATATACTCAAGAGAACTTCGTCCTCCGGCTTGATTAGTCATAAACTCAAATGTTTCCTTGGCCTCAAACCAGAAGCCTCAGCAATATCAGCTATAGCAGCATGAGTATTTGTAAATTTCCTATGTGAACGCAACAAGAATGCCTTCGATGGAGTCTCAAGTTCATGATTGTGAGAAGGATGAAAATGAGTGACACAATATTTTCCATTCTTGTACAGACATATAGCCATCTTAGCTTCACATCCCATCCTGGTTTCAGTGCGATGAACTTTAACATGAATGTCTTGTTTATCTGCCTTTCTCCATCCTTCTCTAGAACAAACAAACCTTCTACTTCTAATTATTCCTTTTTTGTCTTCCTCAAATGCTCCTTTCGAACACTAAAGCCCATTCTCTTTGCATATGAAAGATAATAGTTATATGCTGCTTCCGAATCCTCAAACTCCATGCCAACTGAAATGCAAAATGTCTCGTTACTTGTTGGCTCATAGCTTGGAGTGTCGAAGGCCTGGGTGAATATGTTTAAAATGAATGTCAGTACACAAATGTAAACTATTCATTTAATGTTTAGCTCAAGAATGCTTTCATGAATGCATGAATATATGATCATTACCTTTCACTTGTGAAAGGCAGTGAACCTTCAGCATTATCTGACATCGCACCTTCCAAATCCATTAACAACCTTCACAAAGAACCGATTGTTATTGAAGTATTTGGGTGGTTTTTTTTTCAGCATAATCTTTGCCGACATGTATTTAAATATTACAGTTTCCAAAATTTAATGTGTCTTCATCTATGTGAGTTTTTATTTAGATAAATACTAAGACAAAGGTCACTGGATGCTTCCATGCATACTTCTGAAGATTGTGATCACCAAGATGTGTGCCACTACATACATGGGGGCCAACACGTATTTACATATTGTAGCTTCTGAATTTTTTTTTCAATAAATACTGAGATAAAAGTCACTGCATACTTCCATGCACACTTCTAAAGATTGTGATCATCCGGATGTGCGCCACTGCATGCATGGGGGCCAACATGTATTTACATATTGTAGCTTCCAAATTTTGATGGGTATTCATCTATGTGAATTTTTTTTTAGATAAATACTAAGATAAAGGCCACTACATGCTTCCATGCATATTTCCGAAGATTGTCATCCACTAACGTCTGTGCCACTGCATGCATGTGGGTTTAGGGATAGGGGCTGGCGATAGGGCCCAGGGATCCGGCATTCACCTGCGCCAAAAGCAGCTCTGCTTCCGTCCCCTACTGCGGTGTGTGGCTGGCTAAGGCGTGGGCTGGCGTCGGTGGGACAGTGGGCATCCACGTCTGCGACGACAAGGGAGGTGCGCTGCCGCGGCGGCGAACGCGGGCGTCCGAGGCGGGGTGGCGGGCACCGGCGTGGGGTCTTCCATGGGGGAGGAGGAGGCAGGGGAGACGAGTGAGAGAGAGGCTGCGTGGGGGAGGAGAAGGAGTGGAGAAGGGAGGCGAGAAACACGCGAACCGGAGGGAGGAGGTGAAGGAACCGGGTACACGCGCAGGGGAACCAGGAGAACGGCTACTTCGGGTGTGGGCGGAGGGACGCAAAGGGGGGTTTAGTGGGAGCCACGTGTCCGCTACGGGTTGGTGACTTACCGAGTCCCATCTTGCGGCGTTGCGAGAGGATCTGCATTCCTCGACCATGCCCGGCTACTCGAGTGATCCCGTCCTCCTGTGCGCGGGTCAGCACCCCGCCAACGTCAGTGCGCCTGCGTTCGTGAGCAGAACTCCGCTAGTGTCGCTCGTACCCGGGGTAAATACAGAGCAATAACAACCTGTTCGACGGAAGCCTATTCCCCTGGCCAGAGTCGATATCGGACAGGGAGGTGCCTGTTCAGATCGAAGGTGATGTGGAGTATCTCAAGTGGTCAGACTAGCTCAACGGAGCCTACCCACTGTCGGCGGCCATCCAGTGCCAACAATGCCGAAGTCCGTACAGTTATGTCAAGGTAGAGAGCCAGATGGGAGTTGTTGGCCTGTGGAATTAGCACCAAACCCAACAGCGGTTGCTTCCGGTCGAGGACATGTATGGCAATGATTTCCACATAAATCCGCAACTTTAGTACATAAATATAATCCATGTTCATAACGAGCGAACAGGTCAAGAAGTGGAATACTACTAGCAGCCTGCGTGCACTGTGGAGCCTCCAATTCACGGGAGAAAGATAAAAAGACAAAGATAGACACTAAGCAACCTTTTTCTCAGAGGATTTTCATTTTCAAAAGGCTTGAATAAAAAAGAGTTCCCATCTAGCTTTATACAGGGTGTGCAGGAGTTTTCCGGAACAACAAGCTCCACCTTAACACGGCCGCTTTGATAAGCGGGGTAGAGAGGGGTATCCCGGGGTACCCCGAGTTAACCGCCTCACCCCGCTTTGGGGAGCGGGGCAGGGTTACCCCAGGTACCCCCGCTAATCCGGGATAACTCAGGGTAAGTCTATCCCACCTCTTGAGGTAGGGTAGAGAGGGATAACTTTTTTTTCTTTTTTAAAAAATTCTGAAAAAATTATCATAAAATTTTAAATATTATTCTATTATATGTCTTATTTTTTTATTTTTTATTATTTTTATACATAAAAAAAAAGTAGATTCAAAAGTGATGGTTGGCCAAAAAAAAATACCTTAACCCATCTACATCTCCAAAATAACAACCAAAGTGAATCTGTATTTTTTTGGGGTTAACGTATCCCGGGTTAGCCCCTCAACCAAAGCGGGGGATCACACGAGTACGCCGCTGCTGCTTGCATACTGCACCTCTCCCCCACTGCTGCTGCGTCGCTACTGCTTGCATACTTGGGGTGTGGACCTCTCTCTCTCTCTCTCTCTCTCTCTCTCTCTCTCTCTCTCTCTCTCTCTCTCTCTCTCTCTCTCTCTCTCTCTACTGCTACTCTTCTTCCTCCCCCCGCTCTGCACCGGTGTCTAGTGGATGACGCACCGGCACCCAAAACTCCTCCTACCCTGTTACCTCCTACCTCAGACAGTAGGCCGGTGACCTACGCTTTGGAGCAGGTGAGCCGCTGTCGCCGCCATGTCCTCCCCTCCATAGACACTGAGAGTCCCTGTCTTGGACTTCGGTGCCTTCCCCTCCGACAAGAGGATCATTAGCACAGGGGGACGACGGCGTCCCAGATGATGTCGACATCGTCAGCACCACAGTGAACTCCTGCATTAACCGTGCAGTGCCTCCCGTTGACACAGTACACCGTTGCTCATCTCCCTCCTTCTCATGGGTGTGGGTGGCGGATATCAACAACTCCACCGGTGTCCTTGCCTTCCACTGCAACGGCAGCCTTCGCTAACCTCCCAGTCTTCGCCGCATGCTCTTAACCGTGGCACCGTCACCTTCACTATCCTCCCACCTTCACTAAACACCCAAACCTTCTCATACTGCTTCTCTGCCGGACACCAGCTCCTCTGCCAAATGTGCCTCCACCACGGCAGAAACCTCTCTTCCGTCAGCACTTCCACCGCCCTCCCACCTATACCATGGGCACCCCACAAAGCCTCTCGCCAATAAAACTGTACATCTTTCCATCAGGTGATCAAAGAGAATAATGCCCAGAAGAAAGAAAAGGCATGCAGTACGTAGCACGCAGTTATAAGAACATATTGAAGTATTTATTACAACATGTTCAAGCTTTTCTCCATAGTAATGAACATGCATTGTAGTAGTGTAAAGATCTAAAGCAATGTAAGTAAAAAAACACCCTCCACCCATCACGCACATGCACGCTCTCAAATGAAATGAATGAATGCACCAGTAAGTACTGTAGCACTACAGTGAGTACTGTAGCGCTACAGTACCTAACAGTTCATTCAAGTTTTTACCTTTTTTTTCTTTGCTTAATTTTTTTAAAAAAAATCTGATAGGATAACATTAGTTTTTTTATTTATAGTTTTTTTAAATAAGAAAGATAACATAAAAAAATATTTTTATATATAGCAGTTACTGTAGCGCTACAGTAACTCACTGTTTATTCATGTTCTTTTTCGTTGTTCCTATCTTAGTTTAATTTTTAAAAAAAAATCAGAGCTACAACATTTACTATTCATTCAATTCCTATATTTTTACAAAATTATCATGTAATTTATCATTTTTTCTTTATGTATTATGAGTTTGAGCTTATTATTCGATTTCAAATAAGATTTTATATAAATGAATGTATAACCATTGTTGATCTTTATACTACTAAAACTCAAATTAGCTTTAATTAGTTTAGATCATGTGACATTAAGTTGATTTGACTTATTATTACCAAACTTAATCTTAGATAAATTTTCCTAACATTGGCCTTAGTTTGTGAGTACATTTATCTTTATGAATATCTGAAACATTATGCTACCAAAGTAGTCTCAATTTTTTTTTCTTTTGCAAATTCAGTGATCAACGGAATAAGCAACCCTGGCTTAATATTATTGGAATCAAAAAAGAAAAGACAAATATTAAAATAGAATGTCAAGCAAAAATATAAATAAAATAGAAAAAGTTAGAAAAATATTCATCTTGCATATGAGAATGTATGAAATATCCATAATTACTAACCAGTCAATGTAAACATCTATCTTCACCATATTTTTACGTTTCATAGTAACATAACTTTTTAAATTTAAAATTATAATTATTCATAAATAATATTTTCTATTCGATCTTATTATTTTCTAAACATTATATATTTTTTCCATGCATTCAAAGATATGTTGTTTTGCATATCATAAGGAAAAAAAAATCAATCTCATATCTTAATTCTGATGTAATAATATCTTTATTATGTTGTTTTGCATATGTTTATAATGGCCACTGTGTTTTTCTACCAGTAATTTTTAATTTGATTTAGAAACAAGATCTAGAGGCATTTCATATTCATTTTTGAATTTATATGGTGTGGACTTTATAATAGAAACGAAACATGAACTGGTGCAAATTTGTAGATTATTCAATGCCTTTAAATTTACAAATTTAACATGCGGTTCATCAAAATATTATTTTAGATATCAGTTAAATATTGTAAAACATTTTAGCGAATGTCCATTATCAGCACTCATGTTAGTGAAAAATAAAAAAGTATTTATTGAAAAAATGTTTATCTTTTGTTTAGAGATTATTTTTGACATTATACTTTTTTAGAATTTTAAAGATTGTGAATTTTCATGGAGGAAGTTTTTTATGCTTACATAAGGAAGGATATAGTGCGTGTGAACTTTTCATTAATGAAGTTTTAAAAGAATAATTTTATTTGACACTCCATAATAGTCATCTTATCAAATTTTTAAATACATATTTTCCTTTACATTTTTTATTTTTAAAATATTATAAATATATAAATTCACATATATTAATTAGAATAAATATTAGTTCAAATCTAAAAATATCACAGTGCATCGCACGGGTAGAGATCTAGTTAATATAATAATTCTCAATTTTTTAGACAGCCACATGGCCGCACCAAATTAATTATTTTTTAGCTCAAAATTTATTGTCAACAACCTCTCCCCACTCTCTTTGTTCTCTCTCCTCTGCCCGCTATCAACCCATCTCTCCCAAACGTTCTCTCTCCTCCCACCTTTCTTTTTTAAATGCGACGGCCCGCGTCGTCGCGGTTTCCTCCCGAACCGCGCCAGCCCGGCCAGTTCAGCTGTCACGCCCAGACCGCCCGTCGCGACTTAAATCGCGACGGGTACCCCCGTCAAGTTTTCAATATTGCTGCCAGAATTGTAAATTTCTCACATGCCCCTGCTGATTATGATATTTAGCCATTGTTTAGCCTTAATTGAACACTATTATTAACATTTTGATCTGATTAAATAATAACGGGTAATATTGATATAAATCTCATTAATTAAAAGCCATATGTACGATTATACATGCTCTCATAATTTCTTTACACTTGCACACACTAAATGTTATTATTTGTAATGAGACCCTATTAAAATACTCAATAATATATCTGGTAATTAAGTGTAATTATTTCACTTAAATTTTCCTATTATTTAAATGACACTTGTCTTCGTTTTATTCGCGTGCTTTGTACACCGACATCGCGTCCCTCTGCCATCGAGCACTCGAGGCAAGACGGACAACATTTCGTTACATACTTTTCTTGGCATGGACCACCACTCCGTTAGGAATACTCTTGACTGAACCAGGGACTCCTTATTAAGGCCTCCGTAAGTCTCCTTAGCTTTGGCGCATGTCCACTACCGACGAGCTGGTTGTACCCTTTAAACCGGTTACACCCTTAGAGATCAGCATGATCCAGCAGCCTTAGTATGATCTCTCTTACCTTGAGATCACACCGGACCATCTGCCCTGTGTTCACGACATGGCTAATAGACGGTTGTGACTTCTACCGGACTGTCGGCACTCGACCTGGTGCTGTGCAATTGTTACTATCGAATGTTAACGTTGTTTTACGAATATGTCTCTATTCTTATCTACTATCTCTGAACTCTTATCTATTCACTTTCTCTCTATCAATCTCGTCTATTCGTCTACTATTCTCATCTATTCTTGGTACTCTATTTGGCCATCCATATAATTGTCTAAGATAAGAAACATAATTTATGTCAGTGCAATGGGGCCCGATTTGGTCCTGGGGAGAGCGTCTGAAAAGTGTCATTTGCCCATGGGAGTTAAAATGATCAGGATGTTGGCATACATCCAGTGCCATTATACTATCAAGATTTAATCTATGACAATCAATCAGTGCTATCTATACAAGTGCTATCGTTACTACTGCACCGTTGTGCAACTTTACGTGCTATATCGTTACATGGCCAATCCATTATCGTGCTTGATGTGTTATTTTCCATGTACAAGTGCTATCATTCTCTTGCTAGTGTTACTTTGCTCTACATGACTATGCTCTCTAGTTATCCTACCTTATAAGACATTAATCATTTAAAGCATGTTTGTTCTTACGAGATATTAAGTCCTACTGAGCGTTATTCGCTCATCCTGCGTTATTATTTCATGTGTTTCAGGTGAGTCTGATGAAGATTACCACATTCACGAGAAAGGGAATGAGGATGATGCTCAGGAGTGACCAGTTTTCACCAACCACTGCTTAGTAGTTATTTAGTTAGTCGTCAGTTAGTCAGTTTGTAATAGTTTGAGTTTGAATAAAGTACTCTGGGCCCTAGTTTTGACTATGATTAGTGGATGTAATAGTTAGTTGATGGATTATTAATGAAGTTGGATTTCATTTGGTTTTATTCCAATTGTGTAATAGTTTGTTGTTTATTTATTGCTCTGTACTATTTAAATAATTGAAATTCCACTCTGATATTCTGCGTCGGGGCGTTACAGTTTTGTAGTATCAAAGCCTAAGTTATTCTTAAGCATAGGATGATCTAGGTTTGACCTGCCTCGACTTAGAGTCTAATTCCATACCTATGTGAGGGATGGGTAGAACCAAGGGTAATAAGTTAAAATAAACTCACACATGCTCAAACTTAGTGCAACCTTAATATCTTACATAAAAATTTCTCTTTTGAAGGAACATAAAACCATAGCAATGGCAGCGGAGCGTGCACAACTCTGTGACATGCAGCAGACTATCCAGCAACTCACTCAAGCACTACTTCAGGCTGCTAGAGCCAATGGAAACAGAGGAGCCGAAGATCTGCATAGAAATTTCTGCAATCTGAATCCGCCTCGTTTCAGTGGGACCACTGATCCCGACGAGACCGAAAACTGGCTGAAGGAAATAGAACGTATTTTCTGCGTCATGCAATGCGAGGATGGAGACAAGTTACTGCTAGCAACATTCCAGTTAGAAAGGGACACCCGTGCGTGGTGGGAGTCCATTGAAGCAACCAGGGCGGATGCACAGTTCACCTGGAACGAGTTTAAGGAGCAATTCAACTCCAAGTATTTCTCTGAACAAGTCCAAGAGAGGAAGGCATCAGAATTTGCCACACTTAAGTAAAGGAACCTCACGGTCGTTGAATATGAAGCTCAGTTCTCTCGGTTGACACGATATGCCAATCACCGGTAGGCACTGAGAGAATGAAGGCAAAGAGCTTTCTTAATGGGCTTAGGCCCGCATACATCACCCAACTGGCACCACTAGATATCCAGACCTATCCAGAAATGGTCAAGAAGGTGCAGCTACTGGAGGATGTGACACACCTCACCGATCGCATCAAGGGTAGAATGGTCAAGAAAGAACAGACATCAGGATCACCAAGCAAGCCCACTAACGGCAAGAAAAGGCCGTTTAGCATCAATGACGGGCCAAGCCAAGAGCGAAAGCCCAAGGTCTTCACCCCTACTGCCCCAAACAACAAGCCCAGATGCAAGCACTGTGACAAGCTAGGTCACACTGCCGAAGAATGCTGGAGGAAGGTAGGCGCATGCCTACGCTGCGGTAGTCAAGAGCATCGTATTCCCGACTGCCCTTTGCTTAAAGAGAATGAGAAGCGTCCAGTTGGACAAAAGAAGCCTGGCCGACAGCAGGCCCTGCAAGAAGTGGAGACCACCGAGGAGGGTGGAGTCGTGGAAGGTACCTTACCAGTTTTCTCTCAGTCAGCTTTTGTTTTATTTGATACTGGCGCAACACATTCGTTCATATCACAAGCATTTGTTGATACATTAAATGTTAAACCTGCATCCATGGAATTTAAATTGCCTGTCACTACACCTTTGGGGGAGAAAGCTCAATTAAACAAATACTTTCCATTAGCTAATGTTATGATTAGTGAACTCAACCTTAGAGCCAACTTGATCTGTATGCCCATGGAGGGCTACGATGTCATATTGGGAGCCGATTGGCTATCCACTTATGGGGCCATTGTTGATTGTAGAAAAGGGAAGATTACCTTTAGTGAATTCCCTAAACTGACCTTCACGGGACGTAGACACAAGAGGCACTTGTCTCTCGTCTCTGCTATTAAGGCGCAGAACATGATAAGAAAGGGTTGTGTGGCATTTCTTGGTGCCATTGTGGTTGAAAAGAAAGCATCTAAGATATCTGACATACATATAGTGCAAGAGTACCCCGATGAGCTGCCAGGCATTCCACCTGAACTAGATGTTAATTTCTCAATTGATCTAACACCTGGAGTTGCATCGGTGTCACGTCAACCATATAGAATGTCCCTTGCTGAATTGAAGGAGTTAAAAGAGCAATTGATAGAACTACTGTAAAAGAGATTTATCAGACCAAGTACTTCTCCTTGGGGAGCACTAGTGTTGTTCGTCAAGAAGAAGGATGGATCTTTGCGGCTATGCATAGACTACAGGCAGTTGAATCATTTGACTATTAGGAACAAATACCCTCTGCCTCGTGTTGATGAATTGTTTGATCAAATATTAGGAGCCAATACTTTTCTAAGATTGACCTTAGATTGGGATATCATCAGATGAGGATTAAAGATGCGGACATTTACAAGACAGCTTTCAGGAGTAGGTACGATCATTATGAATTTGTAGTCATGCCTTTTAGACTAACCAATGCTCCTGAAGCTTTCATACAACTGATGAACAACATCTATCGACCATACCTCGACAAGTTTGTCGTGGTCTTTATTGATGATATTCTTATATACTCAAAGACCAAGGAAGAGCATGAGGAGCATCTGAGGATCGCTCTGCAAATCTTGCGCGACAACAAACTCTACGCCAAATTGAGTAAGTGTGAATTCTGGCTCGAGGATGTGTCATTTCTAGGCCATGTTATATCAAAGGATAGTATCGCTGTCGATCCTTCCAAAGTAGAAACTATACTCAACTGGGAGAGACCGACCAATGTCACTGAGTTCAGAAGCTTCCATAGACTGGTTGGCTACTACAGATGGTTCATAAAAGACTTCTCCAAGATAGTTGTACCTCTTACTCGCCTTACGCAAAAAGAGAACCCCTATGTCTGGAGCAAGGAATGGGAGAAGAGCTTCCAGACACTGAAGTAATGTTTGACTTCTGCACCTGTCCCCACGTTGCCAGTCGAGGGCAAAGGATTCTCAGTCTACACTGAGAAGCTGCACTCAACTAGGAGAGACTGACCAATGTCACTGAGTTCAGAAGCTTCCTTGGACTGGTTGGCTACTACAGACGGTTCATAAAAGACTTCTCCAAGATAGTTGTACCTCTTACTCGCCTTACGCGAAATGAGAACCCCTATGTCTGGAGCAAGGAATGGGAGAAGAGCTTCCAGACACTGAAGTAATGTTTGACTTCTGCACCTGTCCCCACGTTGCCAGTCGAGGGCGAAGGATTCTCAATCTACACTGATGCATCTAGAATCGGTCTAGGTTGCGTGCTAATGCAGAATGAGAAGGTATATAGCCTATTCATCAAGACAGTTGAAGCCTCATGAAGTCAATTATCCTGTCCATCACCTAGAACTAGCTGCAGTGGTGTTTGCACTCAAGATATTGAGGCATTACCTGTATGGAGAGCAATTCATTGTCTACTCCGACCATAAGAGTCTGAAGTACTTATTTTCCCAGAAGGAGCTCAATATGTGACAAAGGAGATGGCTGGAATATCTGAAGGACTTTGATTTCAATATCCAATATCATCCTGGCAAAGGTAATGCAGTAACAGATGCACTCAGTAGGAAGCCAGTAGCGTCCCTATCTTGTTTAGTCATGGGCGAGATGCAACTATTAAAATAATTTTCCAGGCAGGATCTAAATTGTAACACCCCGGCCCCCTTGGGCCCTTGGCCTCGGCCTCTGGGTCGTGGCAGGGCGACTGTCGCGACGTGGTTCCGATCGCGTCGATGTCTGGTTCTGCTTGGGATTGCGACAGGGGGTATGTCGCCTTCTTGAAGACGACATACCCACTGTCACCTTCTGGTTTGATGGATGGGGACATGGGGTATGTCGCCTTCTTGTAGGCGACATGGCCTATGTCGCCTTCCCATTGTGTCGCCCCAGACGCCGTCTGACAGACGTGACGGGTGTCCTTTGTGTCAGTACGGCTCTGGCGGTGTCCGGTGAACGCGACAAGGTGGTTGTCGCCTTCACTTTTTTGAATTCCGAGATTTGACCGTTGTCAGCCGGGTCGCGACAGTACGGCCGTCGCGACCAGGGTCGCGACGGGGGATGTGTCGCCTTCGAGGGTCCCGTGGCAACGTGGGTCTTGTCGTCTTTTTAGGGCCGCGGGCTTAAGCCTGGGCGCCAGAGCCCCTTTCCCCCTCTCTCCCTTCTTCTTCCCCTTCTTTCTCTCTCTCCCTCTCCGAGCTCTCTTGGGCGGCCGGGGTGCTTTCTCCATGGTTGTGGTGGCCGTGCTGAGGTGGGCGTCGTTCCGTTGTGCAGAGGTCGAGTTCGTGTCGTGCCGTGCGAGGAGAAGGCGGCCAAACCTACGAGAAGGCCCCAACGGGTGCGTTCTTCGCGTGGAGGTAGGGACATCAGACTCCTTCTCCCTAAGCATGATCCCCTCCCCGTCTAGACCGTGGTTCTCGTGTGATTGGGGTTTGGGGAGTGTGAGAACTCCATGCTCGTGTGAGTGAGGTTTTCCTCCGAGCGTAGAATCCATGTTCTTGGGGTGTTCGAGGGTGGTTTGTATGCTTAATGGCTTTCTAGCATGATAAGCATGCTCCCTTCCCCCGTGTGTAGTGTTTCTCCCATTTCGGGGAGGTTCCAGGAAGAAGAGTCTCCGGAACCCCTGACTGGCCTGAAGGCGACATACCCTGTGTCGCCACCTGACTGGTAATGCGACACCCCCTATGTCGCCTTCTTGAAGGCAACATGGCCTATGTCGCCTTCTCAGTCCAGAGGCAGGTTGTGCTTCCGCCGCTTCCGTTTTTGCTTTACTGTACCATGGCACCTGTGCTAGTCTTCCTAGTATGGTTCTACACTAGTCGTTCGCCCACTGCTCGGCACTTGAGAGCCTGTCCCGTAGAGAGGTTGTTACCATTGCCTGGGACCCCCGTCCTTGGGAGCCTGTCGAGGGAGTACTCCGGGCTACGAGTGTGCTCAAGTCGGCAGCCACCAGGCGGACTCCAGAGCTTAGGGGAAAACGGTGGTTAGGACAGTGGCGTGTGAGTCGCTTGCAGAGCTCTCGTGGGTGGTCTGGGACGCCGAGGACAGTTAGGAGTTCTACCCGGCGCAGGCCAGCCAGTCATTCTTCTCACTGCCTCGCTCCTTACGGCCCCGGAACCGTCTGGAGAGGTCAGGCGTGGGACCATAGTCCGGCCAGACTACGGCGGTTACTGTTGTGTTACTTGTGTTCCTACCTCGCTCTGACGAGACGTGAGGGTCAGGACCTGGGTCGAGGGTAAGACGTCGGCGGACGCACCTGACCGTGACTAGTGGTAGTGTTTCCGTAGCTAGTGTTCTTTGTCCAGGCGGAGTTCCCTCCGTCTGTGTTTACTAGCCGTGTGGTGGTCACGACGAGCAGTCGTACGGAGTTTCCGACTGTGTGCACTTTCCGTACCGTGCTAGTTGTAGTTTTCGCTTTCGCACTTCCGTTTGTAGGTAGAAGATATAAACTGATGTCTTTCGTTTGATATTTATATTCTCCTGCCTGTTTAGAGCCAGTAGGAGATTAGTAGTCCCTACTGAGCTTCTGTTGTGAAGCTCATCCCTCCTTTTCCCAGGTGAGACTTCTCAGCAGCGGCAGGGCGCGCGCCGGGCGGAGGAGACGGGGCAGTAGGCGTGATCCCCGTACCTAGCAGTGGTTCCCCCTTTTTACTGTACGTCACCCTCAAGGTATGCCCCTAAGGGACTTGTTCTTTCCCTGCCTTTTACTTGTACTAGCGTGCGTGCGTTGGGACTGTACTTAGAGCGGAACACAACGGTCTCGCTCTCTTTTCTATTTCCGCATGTACGCTTCTAGTTTAGCTGTTGATGTTTACTTCCGTTACATATCCTGTTAGACGTAGTTTATAGCCCTTCCGGGTCCCCGGATCCGTGGGCGGCGGCCGCGAAAATCAGGTCCTCAGCGTGGGCCGAGGGTCGGGTTCTCGGGTCATTACAGTTGGTATTAGAGCGAGAGTCTGACAGGACTTGTAATGGATTTGAACTGCAACAGGAAGTCCCAACGGTAGTACAAGTACACTGCTAGCCGCCCGTGTGGTATTGTTAACCCTTGTTGGTTGTGTGTCGTGTAGGTCATGGCTCCGCGTAGGCGCAGTCAGGTTAGGCAGCTGGTTGAGCAACAGGATGAGTCCGAGATGCCCGCGCAGGAGCAGGTCCAGGAGGAGGTGTCAGTAGACGAGTCCGTGGCACAGCCTCAGACTGCAGCAGCAGTAGCGGCAGGAGGGCAGCAGCAGCAGCAGTACCAGCCTCAGCCGCAGCAGTACACAGACTGGTTTCCCTTAGCAGAGCAGTTCTTCAGGAGCTTGTACCAGGGAGCGTACCAGCCCGGGCAGGCAGCAACAGGTGTTCAGTTTCCGGTACCCCCTCCAGTAGTGCCGGAGCAGCAGCAGGTAGAGCCAGAGGTGGAGCAACCAGAGCGTCAGCAGCGGTCGGGCACTGGGAGTACCCAGGCCGGCCAGAGGAGGACGTCGGTTACTGAGGGTAGGACCGCTCTCCTAGAGAGATTCTTGCGCCTCCGGCCACCGATGTTCCATGGTGAGTATGATCCAGATAAGGCAGAGAGCTGGACCCATGAGTTGGAGCGCATCTTCAAGACGATGGAGTGCGCTGAGGAGGACCAGGTTCGACTGGGGGTGTACCAGCTCAAGGGAGCAGTCCATGAGTGGTGGAGAGTTCAGAGGCAGACGCACTTCCCGGAGCAGTGGTTGGATCAGATCACTTGGCAGCAGTTTTTGGAGGTCTTCCACGACGAGTACTTCCCCGACTATGCTCGACGTGAGAGGCGGGACCAGTTCCACACGTTGGTTCAGAGCGACCTCACGGTTTCGCAGTACCACCAGAGGTTTGTTCGGTTGTTGAGACATGTGCCTCATGTCGCAGGTAGCGACCAAGCGTGTGCAGAGAGGTTCATGGCAGGACTGAGACCAGACCTGAGGTGGGGTGTGACGTCGCACATGTGTACCACCTTGGGAGAGGCCGTGGCGAAGGCCACTGCCTTGGACAAAGAGACCTGGCAGCCTCAGCAGTAGCAGTAGCAGCCGTAGCAGCAGCAGCAGGGAGGAGCCTCTTCCAGGTCCTCACCTTACCAGCGCCCGGCAGGCAGCCGCGGTAGTGCGACTTCCTCTTCCTCCGGCTCAGGCAATTCTGGCGGCGCCGGAATTCGCTCGCAGCTTAGGAAGTTGTCTACTCGCGGGGGCGGACGGAGCCGGCAGCAGCAGCGCCAGTCCAGGTTTGCAGAGCAGTCAGTTGTCCAGGGAGCTGAGCAGGGCAGTCAGGAGCCAGTTTGCTACACCTGTGGCTTACCGGGCCACTTTAGGAGGGATTGCCCCATGGGGCAAGCCCCGCAGCAGCAGCAGCCAGTGCAGTACGCTCAGCAGCCGCCGCAGTACCAGTACCCTCCCCAGCAGCAGGCACTGCGTCAGCCGCAGCGAGGGCAGTACCAACAGCAGGCTCAACAGTTTCTGCAGCCGCAGCAGTACCAGACGTACCAGCAGCCGCAACAGCAGCAGCAGCCCCAGCAGGCGCCGCAGCGTGGGCGTGGTCGTGGTCGTGTGATGGCGCTCACCCGGGAGTAGGCAGAGGCGTCAAACCTTGTTATAGGTACTCTACCTATCCTTGGCAGAGCCGGTCGTGTTTTGGTTGACCCCGGTGCTTCTTTGTGTTTTGCTTCCGAGGAATTCTATGAGTCTCTTGTTTGTCACGCTCCTGAGAGGCAGTGTGACGTGATGGTCGATCTCCCGTCTGGTGACTATATGCGTTCTTTTGGTTACCTGGAGGGCGTGGCAGTCGAGGTTGAGGGGCACCAGTTGTCGGCCAGGTTGTACGCGCTGCAGCTTTGCGACTTTGACGTCATTCTGGGCATGGACTGGTTGGAGGCTCACTCAGCCGTTGTTGATTGCCAGCGGAAGATCGTTCGGTTTAGGATACCTGGAGAGCCCGTCCTCTGCTTCCGAGGTATCCGGCCTACCCGTCGGCCATTTATTTCGTTGTGTAGAGCTCGCCGTTTAATCCGCGATGGCTGTGTGGCGTACCTTGCTTCGGTTTGTTCTTTGGAGCCTAGCGGATCTTCAGTTTTTGACGTGCCAGTTGTTTCTGAGTTCTCCGACGTCTTCCCGGAGGATCTACCTGGTTTGCCGCCTGAGCGGGAGGTAGAGTTCTCCATTGAGCTTTTGCCCGATATGATGCCTTTGTCCAAGGCACCTTACCGGATGGCCCCGGCGGAGCTGCGTGAGTTGAAGTGCCGGTTGCAGGAGCTTCTTGAGCTGGGCTTCATTCGCCCGAGTCATTCGCCGTGGGGTGCGCCTGTTTTGTTTGTGCGAAAGAAGGATGGCAGTCTTCGTTTGTGCATCGATTATCGACAGTTGAACCAGGTTACTGTGAAGAACAGGTACCCGTTGCCGAGGATCGATGATTGTTTTGATCAGTTGCAGTCGGCTCGAGTTTTCTCGAAGATCGACTTGAGATCCGGCTACTATCAGATGCGGATCAAAGAGTCAGATGTTGGTTGTCGGCTTTCCGTTCTAGGTACGGTCACTTGAGTTCGTCGTGATGCCATTTGGGTTGACGAACGCACCGCAGCATTCATGGATCTGATGCATAGGGTGTTCAGTGAGTACCTAGATCGCTTTGTGGTTGTTTTGTTGATGATATCTTGGTCTACTCGGCTTCTGAGGAGAGCACGAGGAGCACTGAGGATCGTGCTGGAGACCCTGCGGAGTCACCGCCTTTATGCCAAGTTCGACAAGTGCGAATTTTGGCTGAGGGAGGTGCACTTTCTCGGGCACGTGATCTCGGGTTCTGGTGTGGCAGTGGACCCTGCCAAGGTGGAGGCCGTGTTGTCGTGGGAGCAGCCCACATCGGTGTTTGAGGTCCGCAGTTTTCTGGGTTTGGCCGGTTACTACCGGAGGTTCATTCAGGATTTTGCCAAGATAGCAGCGCCGTTGACCAGGTTGACGAGGCAGGACGTCAGGTTTGTTTGGTCAGAGGACTGTGAGCAGAGCTTCCGAGAGCTGAAGACGAGGTTGACTTCAGCGCCAGTGTTGGTCTTGCCGTCGGGCAGCAGTGGTTTCGTGGTCTACAACGATGCGTCGAGGTCAGGTTTGGGTGTCGTGCTGATGCAACATGGTGGGGTTGTTGCCTATGCTTCTCGGCAGCTTAAGAAGCATGAGGAGAACTACCCCACCCACGACTTGGAGCTGGCAGCAGTGGTGTTGCTCTCAAGTTGTGGAGGCACTACTGTATGGCGAGGCTTTTTAGATCTTCACCGATCACCAGAGTTGCAGTATATCTTTACCCAGAGGGATCTGAACTTGAGGCAGTGCCGTTGGATGGAGTACTTGAAGGACTATGACCTAACCCTCTCCTATCACCCAGGAAGGGCTAACGTCATAGCCGATGCTTTGAGCAAGCGCGTGCGCTTGAGTTCGTTGATGGTCAGAGAGTGGAGGTTGTTCGAGGAGCTGTCCCAGGGGGTGTTTGTTCCGTCGAGGACCAGAGACCGTGCAGTGGCGAGCAGTTTGTCAGTTCGGCCGTCAGTGTTTAGGAAGGTGTTGCAGGCCCAGTATGCAGACCCTCAGTTGGCAGACGTTTTGCAGATGCCATATGTGGAGCTCGACGCAGACAACGAGGTCAGATTCAGAGGCCGTTTGTACGTTCCTGAGGAGGCGTGCCAGGCAATTTTGTCAGAGGATCACAGATCGAGGTATGCTGTTCATCCTGGCTCCACCAAGATGTACCATTGCTTGAGGAGGTCCTTCTGGTGGCCAGGGATGAAGAGGGGCGTGGCAGAGTGTGTTGCTCGGTGCCTTACCTGTCAACAGGTGAAGGCTGAGCATCAGCGTCCTGTGGTGAGCTGCAGCCATTGACCATTCCCGTGTGGAAGTGGGACGACATCACCATGGACTTTGTGGTTAGTTTGCCCCGCACCCCGCAGAGGCAAATGGTATCTGGGTGATTGTGGATCGTTTGACTAAGGCAGCGCACTTTCTTCCGATCAGGATGTCGTGGTCAGTGGACAGGTTAGCCAGGCTGTACGTGGATAGAGTTGTTTCGTTGCACGGGATGTCCCAGTTTCAGTCGTCTCCGACAGAGATCCGAGGTTCACGTCAGGGTTTTGGCGCAGTCTTCAGAGAGCACTGGGTACAAAGTTGAGGTTCAGCACAGGTACCACCCTCAGACAGATGGTCAGTCAGAGCGGGACCATTCGGACACTGGGAGGATATGCTGAGAGCGTGCTGTTTAGACTGGAGCGGCACTTGGGAGTCTCACCTTCCGATGGTTAGAGTTTGCATATAACAAAAGTTATCACTCGAGCATCGGAATGGGCCA
>JACBKR010001332.1:0-44069 GCA_014218235.1 Colocasia esculenta | reverse complement strand
TTGCTAATTGTATATGTGCTTGTAGAAACCACCAGGACTTGTACGTGTATATCATGCATAGTGTTACTTGCTGAGTCCCTGGACTCACTCCTTGCTTCGGCGTACAGGTCTAGTTGGTGACACCGTACCCTCGGAGGAGGCAGCAGAGACGGACTCCGAGCGTGGAGACTAGCCAGCTTTTGAGATCCTTGTGATTGTGTGTACTTCGTAGTATGTACTTGGACATTGTATTAGAACTATCATTAAAAGAATGTAATATGTGGACATTTTGTATCTCTATTTCAGCAATTTAAATCATGTGAATTTTAGTTCCTTTTTGCAAATTGTAAACTGCATGTATGTTTAATGTGGATGATGAATGAATGGAGATAGTTCTCTTTTACTTCCGCTACTCTGTTATATATATTCGCGTGTATCTCAGCTGTTTGTATCGTTGGGTAAATGTCCCACTGTGAGGACTCTCGTTATACCGACGTGGGTTGGTATAACCGTACCGGTGTAACGAGGGCCGTCACATGGCACAATAGGTCACCACAACCTATCACACCACAAGAAAACAAAGCGCACGAGGGAAGCAACCTGCTCAACCTCAAAGCAGCTCAAGGGGAGGGACCTTCGCCACAAAGTTCACCACGGTGCACAACACGGCAGCAAGGCCATGGCAAGCACCACCATCCCGAGCAACCATGAAAAGTAGAGGAAGAAGGCACATAACTTGCTTCTTCCTCACATAAAGGAGAAAACAACACGCAAGGCTAGCACTCACGCGTGAGGCACAGCCGGCCAAACACCTGCTACACTCACCAGACTACTGTCTAGTTGAGCACGTAGGGTGCAAGAAACGAAGCAAAACACCTGACCCTGAGGACACACGGAGTCCCACTGGCGTAGTCGGGAAAACTCAAAACGAACAGGAAGACAACCTGGCCAGCACAATGGCCAAACACCCGGCCAAGGGCACAACACCTCGACCGACACACCCAAACAGACTGTAACACAGACAGTCTGATCGGCAACAACGACTGCTCATCTCTACCGAGAGAGAGCAGCGAAAACCAAAACAACACGAAGCAGCTTTGGGGAGAACCTCCACCAGAACCACCAGGGCGCCGTTCTGGAACCATCACCAGAACGCAGCCCAAACAAACGGCCACACACATCAGCATACCTCAATGCTGAGGTAGCAAAACAACTGGCAAAAACAAGCTAGAACAATCCTGAGAGCAACCCTCACCAGGACAACAACCAACAATTCTAGAAAACCGCACTAGAACATAGGGCAACCAAGCGATGCACCTCAACCTCGAGGGCAATGCAACGATAGCCAACCAGACAACAAAGACCTCAAACCAAGGAGGCAACACAGCGGAAGACTTCAACGAGCACAAAAGCAGTCCTAGAGGGAGAGGAACTCTTACTAGGACAACAATAAATAGTCCTGGGAAACACCACCAGAACACAGCAGCCAAGCGATGCACCTCAACTAGAGGGCAACGTCGCAACAACCAGAAATGAGCACAACAAAGTTCTGGGGAAAACCTCACCTCCACCAGAACCAACAGAGAAGAACTCCAGGAGCACCTCACCAGAGTTCACAACCAGCCAGCACAAGGCCAACAATAACCGCAACCAGGTGCCGCAGCGCTCAACCAGCGGTGCAACACAACACAGAAGCATCTGCTTAGCTCGAGCAAAGACACCGACTTGAAGGATCGAGGAAAAGGTGTGGATAAGATCTAGAAGGGGGGGGGATGAATAGATCTATGCCACTTTTTGCGGAAGCTTAAACAGTTTAAAAACACTTTTGAATCATAGGCAATTTTATCAGTGAAAAACCCAAATCTGATGATATTTGAGTGAGTTGGTAAAAGCAGATATGAAATCAGTTGATTAAGTGAACTTTAAACGATCCTATGCAAGCATCTAACGGATAATGAAATCAAACCACAGATAGACAAGTGCACAATGATTTTTAGGTGGTTTGGAAATCACCCAAGTGATTCCTACATCCACACCTCACACCCTGTGAGGATTCACTAAAACAACCGGGTACACACCCACTGGAGCCTGACAACTCCAACACTTGAGAGCTTACAACTCACACAACTTCTAGGGCAAGACTACTCTAGAACCACTGAGCAAGACTGCTCAACACAACCTTGAGTTAGACAACTCAAACTGAGCACGAGGGCTCATAACAGTCTGAGCACAATGCTCACACAACTTGAGCACAATGCTCACACAATGGTTGCTAGACACCAACTCAAGACATAGACCTTCTAGCACAGATCTAGTCGAAAATGAGAGCACTAATGAGAGCTATGCAGAAGCACTTGCATAATCTCAAAAGCTACCTCAAAAGAACAGAAGTACAATGAATTGTATTAGATAGCTTCGTTCTTCAAGTGTACTCCCTTGTAGAAGCTTGGATTGGGAAGAAGATTGCACTCTTGAAGTCCAAAACGATGCTCTGCACTTTGGAATTGTTGGATCTTCCTTGAATTCTTCTCGAACGAAGGCTTCTACAGGATCTGCTTCCTTGGGATGCTTCAGAGGTTTCTGCAAGGGTCACATTCCAATTCTCACACTTGGCTTGGTGAGAATTGGTCTTCTGGAAGCACACGGAGAGCAGAGAAGGGAGACAACCTCTTGCAGCCGCCAGGGAACTTTCAGGAGGCTCTGAGAGGCAGTTGGGTCTCTTACGTGGATGGATGGCCAATAGAGGGCCTTTTTATACCCAAAAGAATCCAAAGATACCCTTTAGGTATAAGGGCACACGATCCTAGGTTGATACCCCATCGGCCTGGGCTGACACGTGGCAGCCATCCACTTTAAGTTGCAAACTTTCCGTAGTGTGTCGACCTGCCCTGGTGGTGGTGTCGACACACTGTCCCAAATATGAGAACTGATGTTCTGGGAAGAAGGTCCCATGTTGACCTGCTTGAGAGTGTGTCGACCTGCTGTCCCAATTCTTCAAACTGGATGTTCTGGGAATTGGGTTTAGTGTCGACCTGCTCTGAGAGTGTGTCGACCTGCTATCCCAATTCTTCAAACTGGCTATTCTGGGAACTGGGTCTAGTGTCGACCTGCTCTGAGAGTGTGTTGACCTGGGTGGACTGATTCCTGAAAAACTGCAACTCGTGTTGACACACTCTTGACTTGTGTCGACACAGTCTCAACATTTTTACACATTTTGCCTTTGAATCTGTGTTGTTGTGTCGACACCATTGATGGTGTGTCGACACATCTTTTGAAAAAAAATGTTTGTACCTGAAAATTAAACACATATATCATTAGTTAAATGATTAATCATGAACATCAATGATAAATGTGATTTAAAATATGCTTTTTGAACATTGATTTCAAGTATTGATTTCAATTGAATTGCTTTAAAAATTACCTCTTGTCATCATCAAAATTGGAGGGAAATGATATGAATATGCATTCAACCCAACAATCTCCTCCTTTTTGATGATGGCAAGAATAAATCCATATTACAATGTGGTTTTGATGAAATGAGATTTTAAGCAATTTTTTGTTATTCACATTTTTATTTTCTTTTTGTTTAAACTTGTCAAAGACCTTTTGATATGTTTTAGTAATAGATGATGATGTGCTTGTGGAACACAATGTACTTGAAATGAGAATTTTTGTACACAGAAGTCAAGCAACTTGACAAGTATTCATTCAATCACATTCATAAAAACATTTTCAATCACATTAAATACACAATTGAGAAAATCATTCAAGCCAAGCAAAACATTTCATTTCATTTAACAAGAGAACCATTACAAGAGAACCATTACAATCATTCCAAAAGATTACAAACATTTGTTCTTTCTTTCTTCTCCCCCTTTGACATCATCAAAAGAGAAATTACATTAGTAGAAGATGGAGGAGGAGGAGGAATGGGAAGAAGAATGGTCTCTATGTCAGATAGTCTTTTCTCCATGAAATTGAAGCTAGTCTTGATTTGATCTTGAATGGTGATCATTTTTGTGACCAAAAAGTGTTCCATTCTATCTGAATTCTCGATTAAGGTGGCTTGAAGTCTGGCTAAATTAGCTGCAATGGTTGTGAGGATGAAGATGAACCAACTGACCAACCAGGTCTTTGCATTATTTTGAATTCCTTGGTCAAATCTGATATCTACTTGTCAATGTGCTCATTGAAGTTCCTCATGCTTTCCAAATCATCCACAAAATGAGCAAATGACAGTCTTGTGCTAGTGATCTCATGTAATGTCTGCTTTGTATTAAAGATATCAGCTTGGGAATTTGCCAAAATTCCCTTAAGAACTGTCTCCAACTTGTCTTGATGCTCCTTCAGCTGTAGTGAGGCATCTGCCAATGTTCCAATCAATCTATTGAACCTTTGAGCCGCATAGTCTGAAGTAGCTTTCTGTTCTATGAACTTGGCAGATACTATGTTCTCCAGTCTTTGAATCCTCAACTCAAATGATGTAGACATGGTTTGAATGGAGGAGTTTAAGGTTTCAAATTTGTCATTGAGGAAGGAGAACAACTCTGGTGGAACAGAAGGCCCACCAGAGGATGTGGATGGTTGGAATGAGGGTTGTGGAGATTCAGAGTGAAGAAGGAGGGTTGAAACTGAGGTGAGAGAGGGGAATGAACTGGGATTTCACCTTCAGTTGGGATTTGAGGCTGATCCTCATTTACAGGAGGCTGATCCTCTTGACCTTGGGGCTGGTCCCCTTCAGCTGGAGGCTATTCCTCTTGTGCTTGGGGCTGGTCCCCTTGAGCCTGAGGCTGTTCCTCTTGAGCTTGGGGCTGTCCCCCTTGATCTTGAGGTTGTTCCTCCTGAGCTTGAGGGGCCTCAACCACAACTGGCCCTCTTCTAATTTGATTGCCCTCCAATCTAAATCCCATAAACTTATGGATGTTCTTAAAGGTGTAGATGTTGGACTTGGGAATAGATTGGGACTTCTCATTCTCCAAGGGCACACCAAAGTGCTGGAACACTGAGGTCAGATGTGCTCCATAAGGAAGTGATCTCTTGAGGTCTTCCTTGTTGTTTCAGATATAATTTGATAGAGAATCACATGGAGGTTGATCTTGATGTCTTTCACCATGCAATAAATAATGAATCTCTGGATGTCTGTCAATCTATCCCTTCCACCACCTTGAGGAGTAATTATGGTGGTCAATATGTGGTGGATGACCCTTAACACAGGTGGAAATGAATTGGCATTGAACCTGGTTACATAGGTCTGTTTGGGATCTGATGCATCTGCAGGAAGACCTGTCAAGATGGAATAGGCTTCATGTAGATCAAATTCAAATTCATGATAGTCTGCCCCTTCATCTGGCACTTTGAAAATGGAGGCAGCTTTTTCAGTTGGCATATCTATGGCTATTCCCTTAACTTTGGATTCATATCCTTCTTCTGTACAGGTGAGGTCTTGTAGAACTCCCTAACAAGTCTTGGATAACAGACTTGAAACTCAGAGATAAATGGTATCCAAGATTGAAAGGAGAAATAGGTTTGAATTTCAGGAAAAGAGTCTGCTAGCTGAATGTCTGATAGGTCTAGAATTCGGGGCTTCAGAATTAACTTGGCTGCACTGGCTGACTCTGAGGGAATATCCTCTTGAGACTCAGAAGACTCAGAAGAAGAGTAAGATGATTCCTCAGGGTTTTCAGAAGAATTGCCCGGAATTTCTATTCTAGGGTTTGGAGGACTACTACCTCTGCCTGAAGATGAGGCTCTACCTCTCTTGGCTGCCCTTTGAGGTGCTGAAGAGGATCCTGGTTGCTCGGCAGGATCATTCCTTCTCTTAGTTCTTCTTTCGGATAGGGCAACGTCTCTATCTGCCGGAATCGGCCTTGAAGAGGCCTGGACCTTGTGCCACGGCGGGGACCCAATTTCCTGACCATGGTGAAAGAAAGAGTGGAATTCAGAGAGGAGATGGAAGAGAGGAGTGGTGATGGAAAGAAGGATGAGAGTTTGAGAGAAATGGTGAAGATTTCTTGCCGGAAGAGATGAGAAAGAGGCCGTCGGGTCGACCTGATGCCTAAAAGAGGTGCAGTGGTGCACTGCCCCGCAGGAATAAATATGGCTTATCATGAACCCAAACGGTTTGAAAAACAATCAGGCAAGGGGTAGTGTCGACACAGGATGAAAGGTGTGTCGACCTGACCGAAAGTGTGTCGACATAGGATGGGACGGTGTCAACACGGCCTTAGAAGAAAAAGTTGAATTTTTTAGAGGAAATTTTTGAGAAATTTGGGACATCTTTAGAATGATGAACAATGAGAGGAATTATCATTTCAAGGATTTTTAAGAGGCTTAAAAAATTCATTTGTTATATTTTGCAAAAATTCATCACAGTTCAAGTTTTTCAAACAACTTCCAACACGATATTAGCATTCCAAGACTTGAATCAACAAAATGAAAAATTGAGGGATATAATATATCTAACAATCAACTATAAACTACCATATTTCTCAACTTTAATGAATTAAAGATGTCATCTAGACTAAATGCAATTGTGTTGAAAATAAAACACAATCTCAAAGAACAACTTGATGAGGAATGAAGATGATTCTTTCTAGACATATCTCCAATAATGCTTACATTTTGTTCTTTTAACAGACTATCAAATGATATAAATCTCTTTCACTCAAGTACTAGTGTTTTTTACACACCATAGTCCCTGGTTACTTAAGATTTAGTCATTGTCATGTTTCAAAGGGGTAAATGATGGCCTTTTGACATGAAAATATATGTTTTGTAGACGCCAATATTTCCAGTTACTCAGTCATCATAAAAAACATAGCACATTTTGCTTTTGTTTTGAATTTATTTTTATTTTGTTTCCCCTTTGAACATAGTTAGCAATAGTGCCTCATGACATACATGGCACTTCATTCATTGTGAAGGTGGGCAGTTTCTCAGCACAAGTGCCATTGCTCTGTTGGATTTAAAAAAAATTGGAGAGATTGTGAGATAGGAATCAAATACATCCAATCATCAGTTGCAAACAAGGAAATGTTTTAAGTTCAAGGCACAAGTTGATGGTTAGCCTAGGAAGAAATCTGAATTTCTGTGGGTTGAGAGATATAGTTGAAAGTTGATTAGTAAAAAATATAAGAGATCACTCAAGGGTTCATTTTGAGACTCTAGACTTCTAAATGATGACATCATGCAAGGAATTGATGAAATTCAAGAAAAGTTTTGAATTTTGCAAAGTCATGACTTGTGAATTTTCTAGCTCCCCATGAGATGATGATTTCAACCACTTTTCATCAAAATAAGGATATGTAAATTTTGGAAATCAGAAAAGTTTTCTTCTTGGACAACGAGGACTCCCCCTCAACAATTGCATATCCATTTCTTGGTACTTGGCGGAGACACATACTCTCGCATAGTGAAAGTGTCCAGACAAGCATAACCTGTCCTTCTCCAAGTCACCATTTGATATACCAAGAGATTTCAGTACAATAAGAGTTGAAGAATTCATTATCAAAAAGAAGTGGAAGTGAAAATAAGCAAGTTTTTGAAATCAGAAAAGGTATCCTCTTTGAACAGTAAAAACTCCCCCTCAACAATTGCATATCAATTTCTTAGTACTTGGCGGAGACATATACTCTCGCATAGTGAAAGTGTCCAGACAAGTATAACTTGTCCTTCTCCAAATCACCATTTAATATACCAAGAAATTTCAATACAATCAGAGTTGGAGAATTTATTGTAAAAAGGGAATAGAATTGAAAGTGAGAGAGATATGAACAATGTAACTCAAGGAAGCAAAGAATTATGAAATGCAAAGAACTCCCCCTTAGACCATGCATAACACTCAACCCAAACCTTGAGAGAGATCAAGAAGGTGGACATTTACAAAGACCAAGTTCTCTCCTTAAAGATGAAAATCTGTTTTCAGGAAGGGGTTTAGTGAATATGTCTGCAATTTGTTTTTCAGTTTCAATAAAATGGAGTTCAAAAGATTTCTTTGCAACCTCATCTCTCAAGAAATGATGCCTAATTTCAATGTGCTTTGTTCTGGAGTGCTGAATGGGATTTTTAGATAAATTTATGGCACTAGTGTTATCACATAAGATGGGTACACACCCTAAATCTTGGTTGTAATCAAGAAGTTGATGTTTCACCCAGAGAATCTGAGTTCCACATCTGCCTGCAGTAACATACTCATCCTCTGCGGTTGACAGAGCAACTGAATGTTGCTTCTTAGAAGCCCAAGAGATAAGGCACCCACCTAGAATAGACACAAGCCACTTGTGCTTTTTCTATCTAATTTGCACCCAGCATAATCAGCATCACAATAGGCAAACAGATCTAACTTGCAACTGATAATTACAAAATTTTTATGTTAAATTTCATACATTTAGTTAAATTTAGACAGTCATTGTCTATAAATAATGTGCATTTTGATGTTAATTTTCATTTCATCTGTAAATAAATTTTTAAACATATTAGTTGTTAGATTTTCATTTAAATAAGTCATTTCTTTTATTCACTTTGAAAAATAAAAGTCATTTGTAAATAAATATTGTTACAATATAGTCTTGTAAATATCTTTAGTGGTAAATAAATAGGGATAAATAAATAAATAAAATTTTAAAACCCCACCCCATCCCATTAAATAATTTTTTTTAAAATACTCCACCCAACACCTTAATGACACATACCCCACCCCTTTAAGATCCATTGTGCCCTTGCCTCTCATCTCACTAGAATGTGCCACATACCCCCACTTAACCTTTTTACCCTGTCTTCGCCACCAGATGCTGCTGGAAGCAGCTAGAAGGGTGCGGGGTGGAGGCGGCTAGTGCTTGACGGTGCTGTGCAAGGGAGGGCATGGCGGTTTGGAGCTGAGCGCGGTGTGCAAAGATCCGGATCTGCTGGGAAGGAGGGCAATGGTGGTGCGCTGGCAGTTGGCGCAGGTGCGATGGGCTACGGTGTGGCCAGCAAGGCAGGCTGGGCACGGGGTTGCGCTGGCCGACGGCCGGTCGTGCAGATGGAGGCCGCTGTGTTGGACCTGGGCTGTGCGGAGCAGAGGTGTCTGATGGTGTGAGGGCGGCTGATGGTGCTATGCACGCGGCTGATGTGTGGAGCGCTGACCTGGCGATCCTGCTGGATGGAGCTCCGGAAGTGGCTGGGTGCGATGGCGGCAGTGTGAAGCTGCTGAGGCGGCCGATCCGGTGCGGAACTGGGTCAGATGTGAAGGCGGTTCGTGCGCAGCAGCCGTAGGAAGCAGAGGATGGCGTGAACGGTGTCTGGCGGTGCGGAGCTGATGGCTCCGGAGGCAGAAGAGGCGTGAGCAGCTGTGCTGAGGTGGCGGCCGGGCGTGCAGAAGTGGCAATCCTGGTGCTGCTGCGTTGGTGATCCGGGAGCCGCCCGGGCATCTATAAAAGGACCCGAGGTCCTCTTCCTCGGGTTGGCAAGTAGGAATTCTGAAGAATTTTTAGTTTTCATTTCCCTGTATCTTCTTGTTTTAGCAGAGCTAGAGAGGGAGTGTTCCGGAGGGTTGGCTAGTTGGTAGGAATTTCATAGGATTTTAGTTTTTCTTCTCTATATCTTTTGTTTTAGCAGAACCAGTAGATGAGGGGATTGGCCATTAGGGATTCGAATTGTTGGGATTTCTAGCTTTTTAATTCTTAGTTTCTTTCTGTAATTTCCTGTTCCTTTATGTTCTTCAAGAGATGAGAGCTGAGAGAGTGTTGCTTCAGTTTGTTTGAGATTTATATTTCATAATACTGTTCCATCTGTTCTTCCAGAGCTCTTCGGGTTGGCCAGGGAGCTTTGGAGACTTTTAAATTTTTATCTGCCAATTTTGTTCTGTGCTTTCTTATTCAACAATTGTTCTGGATTCAAGTAAAGGGGGGACGGGTGAGATCTTGAGGCTGCTGTGAATTGGACTCCGCAGCTCAGAGGCTTCACCAATTAGCATTTTGAGAATTTGTTGTTGCAATTTCATTCCAGTGTTCTTCCTTTCAGCAGTGAGGGTTTGATGAGTTGGAGAGTTTAGAAATTTTAGTTTTCTTCCAGCTTGATTCCTGTAGTTTTCTTCTTTCATGTTTCCTTTTCGTTGAGCAGAGCAGTGTGGGAGAGCAATTGGGGGCTCTCTTGTCAGAATTTAGTTTAATTCCTGTCATTTTATTCTGTAATTTTCTTTGAGTATTTCTGCATAGCAGTGTGGATGGTGATACCAGGGGGAGACTCCTTGGCCGATTGAGGTGTTCTTGAGTTTGGGTTTATGAATTTTAGTTTTTGGTTTCTGTTCTTCGTTTCCTATTCTTCTTGGTGTAGAACAGCAGAGGATGGCTGCTGGGTTCCATTCTCTTCCTCTGCTCTAGTGTTGCATGTTCTAGTGTTGCATGGATCGATGTTGTCTTCTACTATTTAATTGCAAGCAGGGGGCGATTCCAATTTGTGTTGGTTTATTTCGCTTTTCTGTTCATCTGGTTTGTTCAACATTCCAAGTCCGAAAGGGGGTTTAGTTGGTTTGCTTCTGGTTTTGCTGAGAGGAGGATACAATGAAATTTAATTTTGCCATTTGGTTGTGTGGATATTGTTTGCCATTTCGATGGTGATATGTGAAGGATTTTCCATTTCTTTTCGGTTCTAGAATTCAATCCAGAGGCATTCAGTTGAGTTCATCTGAATTTTCGTTCATCTAAGGTGTGATTAGTTGACAGTTCCTTTCTTCTGCGCAATTTCTGAGATTAATAGTTCTGTGCAATTCCCTCGAGCTGTGAGGGTACATTGATACCAAGTATCTTTCCATTTCAATTAAGCTGGTTCTTTCATTAAATTTGATCTGTCAAGTGTAAGGGATTTGATCGGTATTCTTTACACATTCACTTTTAGTACATCGTCGATAGAGATTTCAAGTCAAGGTAGTTAATTCGAGCTCTATTCTGCCTCTCCGTGGATATGACTTGTTCTCACCATTGTGCTAGTTCCTTTTTGTGATTTTAATTCTGTGAGACAGTTTAGAGGAGGTGAGCTTGTTGATATGTGCAAGGAACTCTAGACAACGGAATTGCACAATCAACAATGCGCGCGTTTCATCTTGGCGCCGTTGCCGGGGAGGCATTAGAGTTTGATTTAATTCTGTTTTGATTTGATTTCATTTGCTTTGGGCTTTACATTGACTTGTTGTTGGGCTTTCATTTCAGATTTGCACAAGGAGAGGAACTTGGAGATTGGGCTTGGCACTTGAAGCCCATTGGAGGGAGCTTGCTGAAATTTTTTTTTAATTGCTTTTAATTCTGAAGTTTAGATAGAAAGAGTGTGAGTGAACTTTGTAGTGAGGCTTTGATGTATTCTCTGTGCATGTACAAAGTTTCTTTCACGTTGGCATGTAATAATGGGCCTCTTGGTGGTTTCATTGGTTTGACATTAGTCTATAGTACCACTTCATATTTTCTTAGTTAAATTTCATTTCATTCAGTTTAAAAACCAATTAAAAATTCTAAAATTCTAAAATATAAAAAAATTCCAAATCGCTCTTTCATGTTAGCCGTTTGTTTGTAAATAAAATTTCCATCCTCTCAAGATTAGAAACACATGTTTTAGGACATTCATCACTTTAATTGTCATTAAATTCAATTTTGTTCTTTGCATTGAAGAGTGCGGGGGAAAGGTAAGATTTCACTCTCTCGTTTCATGCATTAGACTTAGCATTAGAAAACCCTTGTTTCAAACTTGATCTGTTGCATTTCATAATTATAATTGGGACTGCTTAAGGGCTTAACCCATTAGATAAAAAGATAAGGTGAGGGATTTCATCACCCTTTCCTTTGCCCAAAAATCACAAAAAAATTCACATTCTTGCATTGTCCTAAACTTTCAATAAAAACCAGTAGAGTTGGCCCTAGGGTTCATCATTAGATTTATCCTTTCCTGAATTCAAAACTTCTCTTTAAGTCTGGTGTCTAGGATTAGAGGTTAAAAAGCTTACGCTTAAGTGAGCTAGAGGTTATTTAATTGGGTCCTTGCGAAAGCAAGGGGGGCCTCCCTCTACTCCACCTCTTACCTGGCCAGTACAAAAAGAGTTAGGATTGGACTTAAGCAAGCATAAATCTGATTTTGAGAAAAATAACATAAGTCCAAGGAACACTTAGTGGTAGGTTAATTTGATTTGAAAGTGTTTGTTTGTTTGTGTTTGTTTAAAAAATTCATCAAAAAATCAATAAAAATCTTTAAAATTCAAAAATCATAAATAGAGAGGCTTTTCATCTGTGCATGCTTGGTAGATGTTCCCAGAATTTAGATTTGGCCCAACCTATAGACGAGATTGAAAGATTTTTCCATAGGATGGCCAACCAAAACCAGAACCAAGTTGCTAGAAATTAGAAGAGGTTGCACCCAGACAGATGAAGGAATACTTCATTCCTTCTGACTATCAACCTGCCACTTGCATTAGGCCGGAAATTTCGGCAAATCATTTTGAGATCAAACCTGGAACCATTCAGATGCTGCCATCTTTTTATGGCAATCCCAATGAAGATCCTTATAGGCATATAGATGAGTTCATAGAGATCTGTTCCACTGTAAAGATCCAAAATTTCACAGAAAATGCCTTAAGGTTGACCCTATTTCCATTCTCCTTAAAAGACAAGGCTAAACATTGGTTAGGAACCATAGGGAGAACTATCACAACATGGCCAGAAATGCAACAAGAATTTTTGAAGAAATCTTACCCGATTGGCCGAACAAACACAATGAGGAGAGCTATAACTGGATTCTCCCAACACTCGGGAGAGTTACTACATGAATCATGGGAGAGATTGAAGGAGTTGCTTAGAAAATGCCCCCATCATGGTTTGTCGAGGTGGCAAATAGTTCAAGCTTTTTATGAAGGTTTAACTAAATCGAATAGGCAAATGGTTGATGCTTCGTGTGGGGGAGCATTCATGACTAAGAGTGAGGATGAGGCATATAATCTTTTTGAAACATTGAGTGAGAACTCTATCAATCATGCCTCACTCTACTCTTATGAGAGAGCGTTAGGACCTGTGAAGAAGGCAGGGATGTATGAAGTAAGAGGAAGAGGGGAATCAGATTCCAGGGTAGAAAATCTGATAGCTAAACTTGATCAGAGGTTGGAGCAGAAGTGGGAACAAAAATTCAATCAATTGTTGTCGTTGACTGGGCAAGCCACACCCAAATTTTCTCAAACACCTGAAACTTGTGCTATGTGTGCTAGCCCAGCTCACTCCACAAATGCTTATCTCACTACTGCCCAATTACCCCATTTCATTCAAGAACAAGTGCAAGCTGCACAAGGTTTTCAAAAACCCTCCTATGATCCATATTCCAACACATACAATCTGGGTTGGAGAAACCATCCAAATTTTTCATGGAAAAATCAATCTGAGCAAGTTTCCTAACCTGCTTTCAAGCAATCCATGTACGGTCAATCCTATCCCAATCAAAATTCGGGATTTGGCCAATCTTCTAACTCAAAACCTCCACAACACCAATGAAATCAAAATTCCAATCAATTTGCTCACACAATTTCCAACAACCTTCATTGAATCAACCACCACCTCCTCAACCCAATTGGGATGATAAAATGAACCAACTCCAAAACATGATGGCGACTCTATGCCAAACTGTGCAAGAACAACAAACTCAATATCAAACTCAAACTCAAAATTTTCAACAAAATTTGGCAAGGATAGAGTCTCAAATTGCTGATGTATGTCAAAGGAGGGAGACTGGTCATTTACCAAGTCAAACCGTAGCAAACCCAAAAACAAACCTCCTGGATTCTATCAGAACCAGCAATACCATCAAGCTCAGGGGTATAGACCACCACCTGCTAGACAAAATGCACCTCCACCACAAAACCAACAACAAGCTTTTGTCCAGAATATTCCAGCACCACAATTTCAAAATCAACCTATACAAGAGGACCATCCTCCTACCCAAGCTGGGGGCTCCCAAGTAGAAAATGTGAAAGCTGTGTTAACCTTAAGAAGTGGGAAAATCAGAACAAATCCTCGCCCTCACATGTCAACATTGAATGAGGATAAAGAAAATGAAATTGAGATTGAGGAAGAGAGTGAAGAAAATATTGAAAAAGAAAAATCCAAGGGAAAAGAGAAAATGATTGAAGAACCTCTAGACAAAATCAAAGCCAATGAGGATCCAAGCTGCTACATTCTAAGAGTTCCTTTTCCTGAAGCATTATTGATGCCATTAAGCATGTTCATGCCAACATTCCTCTCCTTGATGCCATTAAGCATGTGTCTGCTTATGCCAAATTCTTAAAAGAAATGTGCACTCCAAAACGTGAAATGAGAAATAAAACTTAAACAATCATTCTTCCAGAAACTATGAGTGCCATTATCTTGAACAAACTCCCTAAAAAGCTCAAGGATCCAGGCACTCCACTAATTCCTTGCACCATCGGTGGAGTCACTTTTGAGAGTAGTCTTGTGGATCTGGGAGCCAGTGTCAATCTCCTACCTTATGCCATTTTCGAGAAATTCAAGTTAGGAGAATTGAAATCCACTTCTGTTGTCCTTCAACGATCCGATCGTTCTGTCACCACTCCTAAAGGCTTAGTTGAGGACGTTATCATAAAAATCAATGAGTGTTACTTCCCTGCCGATTTCATCATTCTGGACATGAACACTCCTCAAGATTTAACTCAGTCCACAGTCATCTTGGGTAGACCCTTTTTGGCCACAGCTAGAGCCAACATTAATTGTGCTACCGGGATGATGGATATATCATTTGGGGATGAGCGGGTTAGTATCAACATTTTTAAGGCATCTGGGCATCAGGATGAAGGAGAGAGTTGTCTAGTGGTAGACTCCTTGGAGGAAGCTTGTGAGAAAGAAGCAGTAGACCAATCCTGTGCTCTAGGGTTTAAGGAAGAGAATAATCCAAAGCCAAAGCCAAAAATCTATAAAGCCAAAGACAAAGCATTCCATGACAAACACATTCATAGAAAAAATTTTCAAGTGCATGATAAGGTCTGGCTATTTAATTCTAGGCTTCGTGGAAATTTGAAGTCCCGATGGGATGGTCCTTACACTGTTGTTAAAGCTTGTGATAATGGTGCTGTCATTATTCTTGACCAAAAAACTGGATATTCATTCACTGTCAATGGGCAAAGGTTAAAGCATTTCTTTGAAAGCCCATCTTCTGTAAAAATTGATTCTACCAAGCTAGCTGAGCCAAATGAAGCCTAATTGCGTCTGGCTGAAGACGATAAACTTAGCGCTTCTTGGGAGGCAACCCAAGTGTACAGATTTCCTTCATCAGGTAATTCTTTGTCTTACTTTCCTTTCCTGTAAATAAGTAGGGGGGAGAGGTAGAATAAGCATGCATTCATAGTCCTCATCCCAACCATTGCTTCATTTCATTTTCTTAGCTTGTATATAGAAAAGTAAAAATTTCACAATGTTTCATCTTTAAATAAATCTTTGAATAAAAAATGTTTGTCATTTCCCAGACTATGTGTCTGATCTTTAACCATTAAAATTTTGTGGTTGTCACACTCCTTTGCAAACATCCATGTTAGATAGCATCTAGTAAATGATTACATGTATCTCTTGTCTACCTTATGTAAGGATTTATGGCAAGAAGTTTTCATACACACACTACACAGCCACTTAGATTAGCTGAACCTCAATGTAGCAAATTTGTTAAGGCTAGTAGGAGAGAGGTGATTGGTTTTCTCCCCTCCCCTTAAGTGAATTGCGAAGGAAGTGAAGGCATGTGATCAAGGAACCTTACTGTTCATCCTTCCGTAAAGAGGAAAAGAAAAGAAAAAGCAAAAGCAAAAGAAAAATATATCCATGAAAAATGCCCCGGATCTGAGTAAAGTTGGACTTGCTACTCTTGAAAAGTGATGGGTTGCGCAGCATTATGGATGAAAAGAAAAAAATCTGAGTGCACAAAGTGCAAATAAAGGGACAAAAGTCCTCAACTCAGAGAAATAATCCTCAAGGAAGATGGGCAGAATGGAACTGAGAGAAACAACCCAATCTGACTGAACAAGGATCTTACTCCAAAATTCTTTTCTTCTCCCTCAAATCAATCTAATCTTAAATACTAACTGAAGCAGAGGAGTTTCAGAAGGGCTGATGTGAACTCTTAAGTGAGCTACCATTTGTGCACTAATTTCTTGCCACAAGTCTTTACAATTAGGAAAGACATGTCTTTACATGAATCTTTTACATGATGGCTGGTTAGCATGAGATATTACATCTTCTAGTCTTATATTTTGAGTACTTTTTATTTCTAAGGGACTAGCAATGTTTGAGTACCAAATACCTAAGTCACATGTTCCAACAAGATATTTGAAAATTCGTTTAACAGCAAACATGTGACTTTCTTTAGGATTAGATTGGAATCTAGCACATAAACACACACAAAACTGAATATCAGGTCTAGAAGTTTTAAGATAGAGCAGAGAGCCAATCATACCTCTGTAGGTCTTTGGATCTACTGACTTACCAGATGGATCTTCTTCTAGTTTAGCATTAATTGCAATTGGTGTGCTTGAGTGCTTAAGGTTCTGAAAGTCAAACCTTTTAATAACTCCTTGACATATTTGGTTTGACTGATGAAGATTCCTTCAGTTGTTTGGTTCACCTGCAATCCCAAAAAGAATGTTAAATCTCCCATTAAGCTCATTTCAAATTCATTCTTCATTTGATTTGAAAATTCTGTGCAAAGGCCTTTATTGGTGGAGCAAAAAATTATGTCATCAACATAAATTTGGACCACAATTATTTGATTTTTTACTGTTTTGTGAACAAAGTTTCATCAACATTACCTCTAGAGTATCCCTTTTCAAGTAAAAAGGAACTCAACTGGTCATACTATGCTCTTGGTGCTTGCTTAAGACCATAGAGAGCCTTATTAAGCTTGAAAACATGGTTAGGATATTTTTCATTTTCATATCCAGGAGGTTGTTCAACAAAAATATTTTCCTTTATATATCCATTTAAGAATGCACTTTTGACATCCATTTGATAGACTTTAAATTTCATGGAGGATGCAAAAGCAAGGAAAATTCTGACTGCTTGTAGTCTAACTACAGGGGCATATGACTCTTTAAAATCAATTCAAACTCTTGATTGTACCCCTTTGCAACTAGCCTAGCTTTATTTCTAATTACCTGACCAGATTCATTCAATTTGTTTCTGAAAACCCATCTAGTACCAATCACTGCTTGGTCACTAGGTCTAGGTACTAATTCCCATACTTGATTTCTTTCGAATTGATGAAGCTCATCATGCATAGCATTAATCCAATCAGAACTAGATAAGGCTTCATCAATTGACTTGGGTTCAATTTGGGAAATTAAAGCTAGTGGGTCTTCTTCAATATTTTGCAAGAAGGATGATCTGGTCCTTACTCTATCATTTAAATTGCCAAGTACACTGTCTAATGGGTGATCTCTCAGATATCGAGGTTCAGTAATTACCTGTTGAGAAGTGCCCACTTCTGGAGCAATGTTACCTGACCCACTTGAAGATGGTGAGTTGTTGTTCAGGTTCTCTTCATTATTGACAAGCTCCTCAACAGTTGGTGAAGAGTCCACAATGAGGTCATCCTCTTCATTGTCTTGTCTTTCCCTGCAAGACTTAGAATCATTAGTGGAAAAGGAATTTTCATCAAAAATAACATGTGGAGATTCTTCAACAGTTTTGGTTTTTAGAATGTACACTTTGAAAGCCCTTGACACTTCAGAATAGCTAAGGAAGATAGCTTCCTGACTCTTAGCATCAAACTTGTCAAGGTTTTCTTTGTTATTATTGTGTACAAAGCATTTGCACCCAAAAGTTTTGAAATAAGAAACAGTTGGCTTTTTGTTTCTCAACAGTTCATAGGGGGTTTTCTGATCTTTGGTCTGATCAAAGCTCTATTTAGGATATGATTGGCTGTGTTAACAGCTTCAGCCCAGAAGGATTTGGGCAGGTTACTTCCTATGAGCATGGATCTAGCCATTTCTACAAGAGTTCTATTATTTCTTTCCACAACTCCATTTTGTTCTGCAGTTCTATGAGAAGAAAACTTGTGAAATATTTGAAATTCAGCACATAGATCAGAAAAGGATGTGTTATCAAATTCACCCCCATGATCAGTTAAAATGTTTTTTATTTTATATGGATAAGTTGTTAAGATAGTGGTACAAAAATTCCTGAATTCAAGGCAAGTATCACTTTTGTGGGATAGAAAGATAATCCAAGTAAATCTAGTAAAATCATCAATGATTACAAACCCATATCTTTTACCACTTAAGCTTAGAACTCTTGTTGGCCCAAAAAGGTCCATGTGAAGAAGTTCTAGTGGCCTAGATGTGAGTACCTCATTGAAGGTTTTAAAAGATTTCCTAGTTTGTTTTCCTTTAGCACATATCTCACAAACTTGATTTTCAACTTTAGAGAAGGATTCAGGAAGACCCTTAACCAAATTCAATCTTAATAACGTATCCATTGTTCTGAAACTTGCATGGCCAAGTCTTTTGTGCCAAGTCCATGAAATTTCATCTTTATTTGCAACAAAACAAAGATTTTCAGAAAGGTTTTTATTAAGGTTGATCATGTAGACATTGTTTTCTCTTTTTCCAAAGAATTTAATTTTATCAGTTGATAAATCAATTATCTTACAAAAATCAGATTCAAACACAACTTTGTGACCTTTGTCACATAGTTGGCTGATACTGAGCAAATTATAATCAAGACCATCAACTAATAAAACATTATCTACTGAGTTTGAAGAAGTTTGACCAACCTTTCCAGATCCTAAGATCTTTCCTTTATTTTTACCTCCGAATGTAACTGACCCTCCCTCCTTTTCAAGCAGGAATGAGAATTTGGCTCTATCTCCAGTCATGTGTCGTGAACACCCACTGTCAAGGAACCATACATTGGAGTTGGGTGCACGACCTTCCTGCAACAAGATCAGTGGAGAAAAGAGTTTGGTACCCAAACAGAGTTGGGACCATCAGAGTGTTTGGACATTGTTAGCAAATCCTTTCTCACCCATATTTGACTTGTTTTTGATTTCTGTTTTGTTAAATTGGTGGTTTCAGTCTTTTTAGGTTTGTTCTTTTTCTTAGGAATGAAAGCACCAACATTTTTGTTTTCAGTGGGAGGGGAGTTTTTCATTTGAGAATTGGAGTTCAGATAAGGAGGTGGAATCCAGGGATTTTGTTGGTACATCCAAGGATTTGGATGAAAGAATTGAGGATTATACCAACAGGGGTTGTTATACCATTGGCTCCAAGGACTGATCCAATCATTTTGAAATGTTGTCTTGGAGGTCCAAGGTTCTTTACAAATGATTTTCTTTGTCTTTTTCTTATTTTTCAAATTTTTATTTGAGTTGTTTGAATTTTTTGATGTTGAGCAGGTCGACCTGTCAGGAGACTGAGTCGACCTGATTGTCTTCTTTTGTTTTTTAGTTTTTAATTTGTTTTGTGTTTTGTTTAAGGTTTTGTTTGCTTTTTGTTGAATTTCTGTGTTTTCAAGATTAGGACCCTTGACAAATTTAATTAGTGGTGCTTTGTTCTTTTTCTCACCAGATTTGTCTTTGATAGGTTTCTTTTTGTTGAATCCTAATCCATGAGAGGTGGTCGTCATGGTGGTCCTAGCAATGCCTCTAAGTTATCTTTACCTTTTGTGAAGGTTTGGATAACTTCATCCCTTTCTTTTAGTTGGCTTTTAAGAGTTTCAATTTCTTCAATTTTCTGTTGTTTTTCAATTCCCAGCTTTTCAGTTAAGTTTTTGAATTCTTGGGAGGCCTTTTGAGAGGAAAGTTTTAGTTCATCAATAAGGTTCAGGAGATTTTCTTTTTCTTCAAGCAAGTCTGTTACTTCAGTTTCCAGTTCACAAATTCTATGGTTTGAAGATTGGTTATAGTAAAGATTTTCAATTTTCTTTTTGATGTGTTTGTTTTCATTTCTCATTTCAGAATATTTTTCAACCAGTTCTGCATACACATCCTGCCAATCTTCAACAGTAAAGTCTTCAAAGGAAGTATTTACCTTTCCATCTGTGCTGTTGGCCATGAAGCAAACCTCCTCACTTTCAGAGCTTGAGGATTTCTTCTCTTCTTCTTCCTCACTTGAGTCTTCGTCAGACCAAGTGGCCACCATGGCCTTTGGCTTCTTGTACTTCTGGAATTTCTTGTGCTTATCCTTCTTGTTCTCAGGACACTCTCCCTTCATGTGTCCTGGTTTGTTGCACCTGTAACAGACAATATTTTCGTCAGTTTTGTGATTCTTGTTGAAATTAGAAAAGGAAGTGTTTTTCTTACCCGAGAAAGACTTCTTTTTCCCAGACATTTTTCCTTTTCTGTATCTCAAGAATTTTCTGAATTGCCTAGTCATGAGGGCAATTTCATCCTCATTTGACTCAGACTCCTCAGAACTTGTTTTCTCCTGACTTTTATTATTATTGCTTGAAGAGGCCTTAAGTGCCATAGGCTTGGTCTTAATTATGTGTTTTCATTTCTTTTTAAGTTGATTTCATATGTCATTAAGGATCCAATCAATTCATCCAAAGAGATTTTGGACAGATCTTTTGAATCTTCAATGACAGTGACCTTTGTATGCCAAATTGAAGAAAGTGAACGTAGAATTTTTCTTACCAAGTCTGCATTTGTATATTCCTTACCCAAGGCCTTCAATCCATTTACAATCACCATGAACCTGGCAAACATTTCAGAATATTTTCGTTAGACTTCATCATGAAAAGTTCATATTCTGAAACTAAAATATTTGCCTTAGTCTCTTTTACTTGAGATGTTCCCTCATAGAGTAATTGGAGTTTATCCCACATCTCTTTGATAGATTTGCACATTGAGATTCTCGAATACTCCTTGGGATGGACAGCACATTGAATCATGTTCATGGCACTATAATTCAATGTAGCTTTCCTTATTTGTTCCATAGTCCAGGTGTCTTCTTCTCCCTGGTTTTCATAGGGACCCACTTCTACTACTTTCCAGATCTCATAGTTCTGGGCCCTTAAGAATACTTGCATTCTGTTTTTCCAGTAAGAATAGTCCGTCCCATTAAAGAATGGTGGCCTATTTATGGAATGACCCTCAGCTATGAAACCTTTGGAATCCATGACTCTAAAGCAGAAAGAAAATGCTTAGCAACCAATCAAGCAAACACTCAAACACATAACACTCAGAAACAAAAATTGCTCAGATCAAATCAGATCAAAGTAAACCCGCTCTGATACCAATTGAAGGATCGAGGAAATGGTGTGGATAAGATCTAGAAGGGGGGGGGGGGGGGATGAATAGATCTATGCCACTTTTTGCGGAAGCTTAAACAGTTTAAAAACACTTTTGAATCAGAGGCAATTTTATCAGTGAAAAACCCAAATCTGATGATATTTGAGTGAGTTGGTAAAAGCAGATATGAAATCAGTTGATTAAGTGAACTTTAAACGATCCTATGCAAGCATCTAACGGATAATGAAATCAAACCATAGATAGACAAGTGCACAAGGATTTTTAGGTGGTTCGGAAATCACCCAAGTGATTCCTACATCCACCCCTCACACCCTGTAAGGATTCACTAAAACAACCGGGTACACACCCACTGGAGCCTGACAACTCCAACAATTAGAGCTTACAACTCACACAACTTCTAGAGCAAGACTACTCTAGAACCACTGAGCAAGACTGCTCAACACAACCTTGAGTTAGACAACTCAAACTGAGCACGAGGGCTCATACAATTTGAGCACAATTGTACGGTCTCGGGTCTTTAGTGGATCCTTATTGGGTCTGTAGTGGTTCTGTGTGTTCGACGACAAGACCATTGTCGTTGACTTGGGGTTGACGGCCAGGGCTTGCCGTTGAGTCAGAGCCAGCGTCCAGCGATGTGGACGTCTGAGCTTGAACTCAACGACATGGGATCTGGACGTCAGTCTGTTGGCGGTTCAGTTGGCGACCACAGATGTGGACGTCGACTAACCAGTCCTGTTGAAATAGGACAGTCCGAGAGCAGAGCTTCTTCTTCTCCTTTCCTCTCCTTCCTTCCACCTTAGCCTTTCTTGATTCCTGCAGCTTCTGTTGGGTGATTTGAGCTCGTGGGAAGCCCCTGGATCGTGTGGTGTTGCCAGATCGGGCGGGAAACGCGAGGTGTTGGCGTGATTCGCGCGGAGTCTTCGGGGAGATCCAGCGTGATTGGTGGCTGTTTGGGGATTGATTAAGCGTTCTGAGGTAGGGACTTAACCCTTATAACCCTCCCCAGCAAACTAGCATGCCCAATTAAGTGAATTGGAATGCAATTTATGGTTTAGGGTTTGGGTTGTATCATGCCGGGATTTGGATAAATTAGACAATCTAAGTGTTAGACTGTTTAGTTTAGATGTTCTGGTAGTGTAGATTGATGAGAGGAAGTGTTTCCCTCCATCAGTCGGAGTCTGGTTTAGTGTTTCTACCCCTTGGGACTGATTCGGTTCAGTTCTGGGTATGGGGGACTGAAGATATCAACGTCCACATCTGTTGACGTAGAGATCTTCAGGGGTGATTTAAACGACAAGGTCGACTGTCGTTTAGTTATTGTTGGCGGCATAGGGGTTGTTGTTTACCCTATATTGGCGGCAATCGATCAGGCCGTTAATCTCCTGTCTCCCAGCAGACTTGAGTTGTGTGATTAGAGGCGATTAACATGTGATGTCCGCCCTAATAGCACAAGTGGGCCAGGCTTAGAGTGTGACTCCGCCTGTGCATAAGAGTAGTTGTTTATGGCACGAGGTGTTTACTACTATACGGGGTTTCAGACGTTGAGTGTGTTCCGTCTGTTATACGCGCGTTGCGTTACTGTGTACCCGTTTCTGTTGTGTTACCTAGGCGTGGGTGCGACTCTGTCTAGACGACTAGCGTGTGGTTGTCCTCCGCTAGTGAGCCGGACATCGAGTGCGACTCTGTCCTGTGCGTACTCCTTTTGGTGGTTTTGAGCCGGTCTCCGTGGAGCCCCTCTCTACCGCTAGGGTTAAGCGTAGGGGAAAAACCGGTCATGGACCAGACGCGAGAGAGAGCGTCTGTAGTGTGCACACGTGGCTGGGGTTGAGAGCCTCTGTGGTGACGGGACGCCGAGCCACAGACCCTAGCTGAGTCCTACTTGTTGTGTGTGTGAGTGTGTGTTACTGAGCCACGTGGTTTACAGTTTTGTGTTGTGGTGCGACGTGTACTTACTTTCAGTTTTTACTTTCTGCACTTTAGTTTAGTTGCCGGTGGGGTTACTTTTCCCTACTGGGTCTCTTTTCTTGAGACTCACTCCCTTCCCTTTCAGGTGGGTCTTCGTCGACTCCCGTTCCAGGCGAGTCTAGCCACTCCGGTGTTGGTGCTCCCTAGCTGCAGTGAGTTGTACCTTTTTGTTGTACTTCTGTACTCTGTACTTTGTCTCAGACTCTGAGGTTGTATATGATATGTTCATATAGTGGAATTTTACTGCTTTGCATGGTGTGTATCTTCTTACATATAGTCTCCTCGGACTCTTAAATTCCTACCCTTCTGAGCTTGTCTCGTGGGTTAGCGGTCAGAATTCGGGTTACTGGTTGTTACTGGTAATGCGGATTATGGGTCGTTACAGTTTGGTATTAGAGCTTGGTCTGATGAGATATATATAAGGAAATACCCATCATGTTAACTCAAAGTCTAAAGAGTACAGTGCAGCTATGTAGCCCGGAGTTAGTTAGTGTATTTATGTGTGTATTTTGTTCTGTGTGTAGTTCTATAGCGCCTAGGCGACGTCCTAGAGAGGGAGTAGCCGAGAAGGCGACTCGTCCGGAGGTTGGAGATGCTCCGCCACCTCAGCAGACGCAGCCTTTGCCACAGGACGCACATAGTGGTATTGTTCCGCCACCGCCACCTCCACCTCAGGCAGCTCAGGGAGTAGATATGACTCATTTTCTTGAGGGGATGGCTCAGTTTGTTGCTCAGCACCGTGACGCGCCGGTACCCCAGGGTGGTACTGGGAGGGTGTTGAGGGAGTTCTTGCAGTTTCAGCCTCCTCAGTTTTTGGGCCAGCCTGATCCAAATGTAGCGCGAGCTTGGTTAGATGCAGTGGAGCGGACTTTTCGTTCCATGGAGTGTGTTCCAGAGGAGCGAGTGCTGCTAGCCAGTTACCAGTTGCAGGCGCAGGTGTTGACTTGGTGGTCCGCTGAGTGGGAGACTACTTTTCAGTCTCGCCCACTGAGACAGATTCTGTGGCAGGAGTTTGTTGTTTCTTTTGAGAGAGCCTTCTGTCCTACTTACGTCCGGACAGAGAGGTTGTACCAGTTTCTGGACTTGCAGCAGAGGGACTCTACTGTGGTGCAATACAGGCCAGATTTGTGGAGTTAGGGCGTTATGCTCCGTAGATTATGGGAGATGAGGGTCTGAGGACTCAGCAGTTGTGAGAGGCTTGAGGCCAGAGCTCAGGCAGGCGCTGATAGTTGCTCGTGTCACAGACTTGGATGCGGCCTATCAGATAGCGGCAGCATTGGAGGCAGACACCTTGCGGACTCGTGCTCGGAGTGCAGAGGTTCAACGCAGGTAGTTCCTTCTCAGCCTCGCCAGCAGCAGGGTAGTGTGCAGACAACCCCGAGGACTGCGACTTCCTACGCGTCCACTTCTACTGGGACGACGGCGAAGTCAGGATCTCGGAGGAAGTTTCGGCGTGATAGGAGGCAGACAGAGCAGAGGCAGCAGTCGGTTGGGAGTGTTCAGCAGCCGACAGGTCAGCCTTCGCAGCAGGTACAATGTACTTTTGCTGGGCAGTGTTACCGGTGTGACCAGATGGGTCATATGGCGCGAGATTGTCCTTTGTTACCTCGTGTGCCGCAGCAGCAGACTCAGTCACAGCCCCGAGTGCAGCAGCAACAGCAGCAGCAGCAGGCACCAGCGCAGCAGCGTCAGCAGACCGGAGGTTCTGGTGGGTCGAGAGGTAGAGGTCGTGTTACTCACTTGACTCGTGCAGACGCGGAGGCAGCTCACCTGGTGGAAGGTACTGTTTCAGTTTTTGGTTATGCAGCTAGAGTCTTGTTTGATTCCGGTGCCTCTCACTCTTTTGTATCTGAGGACTTTTTAGACTCCCTTGGAGAGTTGAGTTCGAGAGAGTCTGTTGAGTTGGCAGTAGAGTTGCCGACGGGGGACTTTGTCCTTACATCCTACTGTCTTGAGGAGGTACCTGTGCAGTTGTAGGATCAGTTGTTGTCAGCCCGTTTGTTTGCCTTGCAGTTGCATGACTTTGATGTGATTTTGGGTATGGATTGGTTGGAGCGGTATGGTGCAGTGATGGATTGCCAGAAGAAGAGGGTGCACTTGCGGATACCTGGAGCAGCGGCGTTCTACTTCCAGGGTATCGTACCTCTTACTTCTCGCTTTTTAGTTTCTGCTTTGAGAGCAGGGAGGTTGCTTGCTTCTGGTTGTCAGGGTTTCCTAGTTTCTGCAGTGACTCTTGACCAGATTGCCTTGGGAGTGGGAGACATTCCTGTAGTGTGTGAGTTTCCGGATGTTTTTCCGGAAGAGTTGCCTGGTCTTCCACCAGAGAGAGAGATTGAGTTTACTGTAGAGTTGGTTCCTGGCACTTTACCTTTTGCGCAGGCACCGTACCGTATGGCACCAGTAGAGTTGAGGGAGTTGAAGAGGCAGCTTGAGGAGTTGTTGGAGAAGGGCTATATTCGTCCTAGCTTTTCTCCGTGGTGGTCACCTGTTTTGTTTGTCCGGAAGAAGGATGGTAGCCTGAGATTGTGTATCGATTATAGGAAGCTAAATCAAGTGATCATCAAGAATAGGTATCCTTTGCCTAGGATTGATGATCTCTTTGATCAGCTTTAGTCTGCTCATGTTTTCTCGAAGATTGACTTGAGGTCGGGCTACTATCAGTTGCGGATTAGAGATTCGGACATTGAGAGGACTGCTTTTCGGACCAGATATGGACACTTTGAGTTTTTGGTGATGCCGTTTGGGCTCACTAATGCTCCAGCGGCCTTCATGGATCTGATGCACCGAGTGTTCCACCAGTTCTTGGACCGGTTTGTCGTAGTGTTTGTTGACGACATTCTGGTGTACTCCACTTCGGAGGAGGAGCACGCCGAGCACCTGAGGATCGTGTTGCAGACTTTGCGAGAGCACCAGTTGTATGCCAAACTTAGTAAGTGTGAGTTTTGGCTACAACAGGTTCACTTTTTGGGGCACGTGATCTCAGGTGAGGGAGTTTCTGTAGATCCAGCGAAGGTTGAGGCAGTTTTACAGAGGGAGAGTCCCAGATCTGTGTCTGAGATTCGTAGTTTTCTAGGTTTGGTAGGTTACTACCGCAGGTTTGTTCGAGATTTTTCTCAGGTTGCTGCACCCTTGACTCGGTTGACGAGAAAGGGAGTTCCGTTTGAGTGGTCGGATCATGTGAGCAGAGTTTCATAGAGTTGAAACGACTGCTTACATCGACGCCAGTTCTTGCCTTACCTCAGGTGAGGAGGGTTTTGAGGTTTGCACAGATGCTTCAGGTGTTGGTTTGGGTGCGGTCTTGATGCAGCAAGGCCGAGTGGTGGCTTATGCGTCTCGCCAGCTTAAGCCCAACGAGGAGAGTTACCCGACCCACGACCTAGAGCTTGCGGCAGTGGTGTTTGCTTTGCGGATTTGGCGTCTTTACCTGTACGGAGTGACTTTTGTAGTCCGTACCGACCACCAGAGTTTGAGATATGTGTTTTCTTAGAGGGATCTGAATATGAGGCAGCGTCGATGGATGGAATATCTGAAGGACTATGATTTCAGCATTGAGTATAAGCCTGGAAAGGCGAATGTAGTTGCAGATGCCTTGAGTAGGAAAGCACAGATGAGTCATCTGATGCTTAGAGAGTGGCAGTTGTGGCAGTCTGCGACAGAGGGATCTTTAAGAGTTTCTTCCAGTCGTCGTCAGTGTGTGTTGGGCAGTTTGTTAGCAGCTCCCGCAGTTGTGAGACAGGTTGCTGAGGCTCAGCAGGCAGATCCCGAGTTGCACAGTGTGTTGCTTCTTCCAGAGGTTGAGCTTTGTGAGAACGGGACTGTTAGGTTCCGAGATAGACTCTATGTTCCTGTTGAGGAGTCTATCAGGAGAGTCGTTTTGCAGGAGGCACATGGTTCTAGGTACTCTATTCATCCAGGGGCGACCAAGATGTATCACAGGTTGAGACGTCAGTTTTGGTGGCCTGGGATGAAGAGAGACATAGCGGCTTTTGTTGCTAGGTGTTTGGTCTGTCAGCAGGTGAAGGCCGAACATCAGCGTCCAGGAGGACTTGTGCAGCCGTTAGAGATTCTGATGTGGAAGTTGGACCACGTGACGACTGACTTTGTTTGTGGTTTGCCGAGGACAGCTGGAGGTTTTGATAGCATTTGGGTTCTTGTGGACAGATTGACGAAGACTGCCAGATTCTTGCCTGTCAGGACTAGTTGGGGTGTGAGTAGGTTGGCCGCGTTGTACATAGAGCGGATTGTTCCTTTGCATGGAGTGCCGATCTCTATCGTGTCAGACAGAGATTCTCGCTTCACTTCTGGGTTCTGGCGTAGTTTCCAGAGAGCTTTGGGGACAGAGTTGGCTTTTAGTTCCGCCTACCACCCTCAGTCAGACGGTCAGTCAGAGCGGACTATCCAGACTTTGGAGGACATACTTAGAGCTTGTTGCCTGGAGTGGCAGGGGTCGTGGACAGCTCACTTGCCGTTGGTCGAGTTCGCATATAATAATAGTTATCACTCCATTATCGGTTGGCACCATATGAGGCTTTGTACGGACGACCGTGTCGCACTCCTCTTGACTGGTTCGAGGTTGGCGAACGAGTTGTCACGGGGCCGGAGTTGGTTCAGCAGTCAGTTGAGGTAGTTCAGCTTGTGAGACAGAGGCTTCAGTCAGCTCAGAGTCGGCAGAAGAGTTATGCAGATCAGCGCAGACGACCGCTCGAGTTTCAGGTAGGAGACCAGGTGTTTGTTCGTGTGTCTCCTATGAAGGGAGTGGTGAGGTTCGGTAAGCGTGGAAAGTTGAGTGCTCGCTTTATTGGGCCTTTTTCCATTTCTAAGCGTGTCGGAGGTTTGGCGTACAGACTTGAGCTTCCGTCAGAGTTGGCAGCAGTGCACGACGCGTTCCACGTGTCGATGCTTCGGAGGTACCTTTCTGACGAGTCTCACGTTCTGCAGAGTGCAGAGTGGTCTGAGGTGACTCCAGTGTTGACTGTACCAGAGTTTCCGTTGCACATTGAGGATCGCCAAGTTCAGAGGTTGAGGAACAAGGCAGTCCCTTTAGTTCGTGTTGAGTGGCAGCGGCACTCCGGTGGTGAGTCGACATGGGAGCGGGAGGACGAGATGCGCGAGCATTTTTCGTACCTCTTTGGTGAGTCTTCTTCTCTTTCCTTGTGTTATTTGAATTTTGAGGGCAAAATTCCTTAAGGGGGGAGAGTTGTAAGGTCTCGGGTCTTTAGTGGATCCTTATTGGGTCTGTAGTGGTTCTGTGTGGTCGACGACAAGACCATTGTCGTTGACTTGGGTTTGACGGCCAGGGCTTGCCGTTGAGTCAGAGTCAGCGTCCAGCGATGTGGACGTCTGAGCTTGAACTCAACGACATGGGATCTGGACGTCAGTCTGTTGGCGGTTCAGTTGGCGACCACAGATGTGGACGTTGACTAACCAGTCCTGTTGAAATAGGACAGCCCGAGAGCAGAGCTTCTTCTTCTCCTTTCCTCTCCTTCCTTCCACCTTAGCCTTTCTTGATTCCTGCAGCTTCTGTTGGGTGATTTGAGCTCGTGGGAAGCCCCTGGATCGTGTGGCGTTGCCAGATCGGGCGGGAAATGCGAGGTGTTGGCGTGATTCGTGCGGAGTCTTCGGGTAGATCCGGTGCGATTGGTGGCTGTTTGGGGATTGATTAAGCGTTCTGAGGTAGGGACTTAACCCCTATAACCCTCCCCAACAAACTAGCATGCCCAATTAAGTGAATTGGATGCAATTTATGGTTTAGGGTTTGGGTTGTATCATGCCGGGATTTGGATAAATTAGACAATCTAAGTGTTAGACTGTTTAGTTTAGATGTTCTGGTAGTGTAGATTGATGAGAGGAAGTGTTTCCCTCCATCAGTCGGAGTCTGGTTTAGTGTTTCTACCCATTGGACTGATTCGGTTCAGTTCTGGGTATGGGGGACTGAAGATATCAACGTCCACATCTGTTGACGTTGAGATCTTCAGGGGTGATTTAAACGACAAGGTCCACTGCCGTTTAGTTATTGTTGGCGGCATAGGGGTTGCCGTTTACCCTATATTGGCGGTAATCGATTAGGCCGTTAATCTCCTGTCTCCCAACAGACTTGAGTTGTGTGATTAGAGGCGATTGACATGTGATGTCTGCCCTAATAGCACAAGTGGGCTAGGCTTAGAGTGTGACTCCGCCTGTGCATAAGAGTAGTTGTTTGTGGCACGAGGTGTTTACTACTGTACGGGGTTTCAGACGTTGAGTGTGTTCCGTTTGTTATACGCGCGTTGCGCTACCGTGTACCCGTTTCTGTTGTGTTACCTAGGCGTGGGTGCGACTCCGTCTAGACGACTAGCGTGTGGTTGTCCTCCGCTAGTGAGCCGGGACATCGAGTGCGACTCTGTCCTGTGCGTACTCCTTTTGGTGGTTTTGAGCCGGTCTCCGTGGAGCCCCTTCTCTACCGCTAGGGTTAAGCGTAGGGGAAAAACTGGTCATGGACCAGACGCGAGAGAGAGCGTCTGTAGTGTGCACACGTGGCTGGGGTTGAGAGCCTCTGTGGTGACGGGACGCCGAGCCACAGACCCTAGCTGAGTCCTACTTGTTGTGTGTGTGAGTGTGTGTTACTGAGCCGCGTGGTTTACAGTTTTGTGTTGTGGTGCGACGTGTACTTACTTTCAGTTTTTACTTTCCGCACTTTAGTTTAGTTTCCGGTGGGGTTACTTTTCCCTACTGGGTCTCTTTTCTTGAGACTCACTCCCTTCCCTTTCAGGTGGGTCTTCGTCGACTCCCGTTCCAGGCGAGTCTAGCCACTCCGGTGTTGGTGCTCCCTAGCTGCAGTGAGTTGTACCTTTTTGTTGTACTTCTGTACTATGTACTTTGTCTCAGACTCTGAGGTTGTATATGATATGTTCATATAGTGGAATTTTACTGCTTTGCATGGTCTGTATCTTCTTACATATAGTCTCCTCGGACTCTTAAATTCCTACCCTTCCGAGCTTGTCTCGTGGGTTAGCGGGTCAGAATTCGGGTTACTGGTTGTTACTGGTAATGTGGGTTCTGGGTCGTAACAACAATGCTCACACAACTTGAGCACAATGCTCACACAATGGTTGCTAGACACCAACTCAAGACATAGACCTTCTAGTACAGATCTAGTCGAAAATGAGAGAACTAATGAGAGCTATGCAGAAGCACTTGCATAATCTCAAAAGCTGTCTCAGAAGAACAGAAGTACAATGAATTGTATTAGATAGCTTCGTTCTTCAAGTGTACTCCCTTGTAGAAGCTTGGATTGGGAAGAAGATTGCACTCTTGAAGTCCAAAACCAATGCTCTGCACTTTGGAATTGTTGGATCTTCCTTGAATTCTTCTCCAACAAAGGCTTCTACATGATCTGCTTCCTTGGGATGCTTCAGAGGTTTCTGCAAAGGTCACATTCCAATTCTCACACTTGGCTTGGTGAGAATTGGTCTTCTGGAAGCACACGGAGAGCAGAGAAGGGAGACACCCTCTTGCAGCCACCAGGGAACTTTTAGGAGGCTCTGAGAGGCAGTTGGGTCTCTTACGTGGGCCTTTTTATACCCAAAAGAATCCAAAGATACCCTTTAGGTATAAGGGCACACGATCTTAGGTTGATACCCCATCGGCCTAGGCTGACACGTGGCAACCATCCACTTTAAGTTGCAAACTTTCCGTAGTGTGTCGACCTGCCCTGGTGGTGGTGTCGACACACTGTCCCAAATATGAGAACTGATGTTCTGGGAAGAAGGTCCCATGTCGACCTGCTCTGAGAGTGTGTCGACTTTCTGTCCCAATTCTTCAAACTGGCTGTTCTGGGAACTGGTTCTAGTGTCGACCTGCTCTGAGAGTGTGTCGACCTGCTGTCCCAATTCTTCAAACTGGCTGTTCTGGGAACTGGGTCTAGTGTCGACCTGCTCTGAGAGTGTGTCGACCTGGGTGGACTGATTCCTAAAAAACTGCAACTCGTGTCGACACACTCTTGACTTGTGTCGACACAGTCTCAACATTTTTACACATTTTGCCTTTGAATCTGTGTTGTTGTGTCGACACCATTGATGGGTGTGTCGACACATCTTTTGAAAAAAAAAATGTTTGTACCTGAAAATTAAACATATATATCATTAGTTAAATGATTTATCATGAACATCAATGATAAATGTGATTTGAAATATACTTTTTGAACATTGATTTCAGGTATTGATTTCAATTGAATTTCTTTAAAAATTACCTCTTGTCATCATCAAAATAGGAAGGAATGATATGAATATGCATTCAACCCAACACGACTGAGCAAAGCACATTGCCCAATGGCGCACAGGTACGCAAGGCCAAACACACAGCCAACAACACACACACCCCAACAACAAAGGGGACATCCAACAAGGACATACCCCAATAAGAAGGGGACATCCAACAAGGACACATCCCAACAAGAAGGGGGCAGCCATCAAGGCAAGGACACCTTCTACCGGTTCCGTAGACCACAACCCTGCATCGGTGAAGGCCACACCACACGTAGGCTCTCTCAGCCTTCGCGACACACCCACACGGACGCGCAGGCCGACGACGAACCCAATCGCATCACGAGAGAACCAACAACCATGCTCGAAGCATGCGCACCCAGCAACAGCAGCAATGCTCTCCTGCAGCTCACACTCGGACCTTGCTGGAAAGCTAACCACCTGCAACAAAGAGCCAAAAGCTCACCAAAAAGCAACTATACATGAACGGACCATCAGCGCACGAGTACCTTTCTTTGGGACAACCATAGTTATTAACTCATTACAAATCTCATTGGACCCCTGAGCTCTGATACTACTGTAACGACCTGACCTCCCGGACCCCCACCAGGGACCCCCGAAGGTCGTGCCTCCACCCACGGATCCGAAGTTTTGGAAGGGTTGTAGACGGTTCATTTTCGCTCCGTCACGGATCTCTCGGATGCTCGCAGACGCCGCCGGACTCTCGTTGGCGATAAAGGGGTCACCGGTTGACCATGTTAACCCTCTGGTTGACTGAGTTGACTAGAAGGAAAACGAAGCAAACAAGCGAAACAAAAGAGATTTGGTGATCGCCAGGGCCTTACCTGTGCCCAAGGGGTTGCTGTGATCATGTCGGTACAGTGGCCTCGCATTGCGGGTGATGGTGGGACTTCAACTTCTCCTCCTTCTGCCGGCCAAAGGAGAAGAGCTCCGTAGTCTTCTGCGGGTTGTTCCTGCCAAAACAAAGACTCTATTAGACTCTAGGGAGTGTGGTAAATGCTCAAAACGAAGTGTGAGAAACCCAAAAGGAAAGTCCCGTACCAGTTGCGGACTTGAGAAGGGGGGTGGCCAAATGTTATGACCACCCTTCTTCTCTCCGTTTTTGGTTGGAAACCCCTTTCTAGGTGTGTAGGAAGGTGTTCTACGTGCCTAGGGTGAGTGGAAGGTGTGTGCAACATGCAAACTAGCTAAAAAGCAAGTAAGAGAAGAGAGAGGGAAGGAGATGTAGACCCTCGTTGTTGATGTTGTGGCTCCTTGCAAGGGGTCCTCCAGCTCCAAAGCAACCCTCCTGGACGTCCCAAGTGTGGAGAGAGTGAAGAGAATGTGTTGTGGAAGATTGGGTAAGGTTTTATCTCTCCTCTCTCAAAGCTTCAGCATAAGGACGTCCAGCCTTCCCCCTTACTGGTTCAGAGGGCTCAAAGGGAGGTTATATAGACAGTGGAGCTCAGGGTTGAGAGCCTTGGATGCTCAAGTGTGAAGAAACACACTTGCACACTTGGCTATCCTTGGCTAAATGCTCCAAGCAATGGGTAGAGGCCATGTAGGATTTTTACTGGGTCAAGGGGGTGCCTAGGTGGCCCATATGCCCGTTGGGAACGGCTACATGTGTTGCATGGCCGAGAGAATGGTGCAAGTGGGCTGGAATCTCGAGGTAGTTGCGCAGACCTGGTAAACCCTGTTGACGTCCAGGGATAAGGCCGCCAACCTCATGCAGGCATCCACGGAGGTGGACACCAACGTGTGTCAACGGCCAGGGGGATTGCCGCCAACCAGTAGTCGGCGGCCATCGATGCTGCCGTCTACATGGGATCCGAGGCTGGTCAACAAAAGGTCAAACGAGGCTTAATGGGCCAAAGAGCCTTGCGGGAGATGGGCCAAATCTCGCATCTACAAATGCCCCTCCGAGACATCCGGTCTTGCAAGGGAGCAGAGCGGACTGAAAGGTTGGTGTCTCGGTAAACAAAGGACGCGGAGATTCAATGGAAGGGCCATTTCCGAGGATAGGAGTTCTAGCGAACCAAACGAAAGAGTCAAGCTAGAAATAGATGACGTATCATCTAAGAGACAAATAGGGGTAAGAAAAGGGTGATCTACCCGTGTAACTACAACTGCGACCCAATGGCAGGGTCCCTGGCATGGCTGTGTCGGACATTGACTAGTTTCCGGCGTGTCTGAGTCAAAGGAGTTGTAATATGACGGTTGAATCAGGAGGGTCTCATAACGGAGCTCGTGGGCTCGCTGGCCTAATCAGGACGTTGGTCCCGAATTTAGGAGGTCACAAAGACAAGGAGTTGGTTGATCTCTCAATGGATTATCAAAAAATTCTAACTGGAATCACATGCTTGGAAAGCGTGAAGTCCGGAATTAAGCTCGCGGCTGGCGAAGGCTCAAATGAACTCAATAAGGCTGGAATGATCAGTTGTGAAAAGCACGGTGGGACAAGTGGAGAAGGGGGCAACAAAGACTCGATATCAACCTGGATAGTCATGAAGGGCGGACCCAGTCGGCTACCTGAGTTGGGGAAGCCATGGAGCAATCATATAATCGAGGAAAATCACCATTTTTTTTTTTGATTGTTAGTAAGAGAATGTTAGCAGTGAAGATGCATGATAGTGTGGGTTGCCTATCTAAAATGCAAGTTAGCACCAGAGGAAAATTCTAAAGGCCATACGAATAACTGAGAGATCGCAAAACCATCATGGTTTTTGGTGAAGGGGAACTCAGAGTTCACGGTCGCCAAGTTATTCGCCTCTGGTGGGGTCCTATGTTAGACATACCTGTAACGCTCAAGGTCGCATGAGCATTCCGAAGTTGAAGCGCAGCTTGTGCTTAAGATATCTGCAAAACAACTGGAAGCACAAGATAAAGGATAATGGCCATATAAAGAATAAGAATTTAAAATTTTCTGGATTGTAAATGTCCACATCGATGGTCGCCAGAATACTGTAAAGTCTACATCTGTGGCCGCCAACCTGGAACCGACGTCCACCGATCTGGACGCCTACCTGACAGCGGATCAAGCCGAAAATATAGGTGATGGGAGTCCATAGGGACTCTACCATCTCCTACCTCGGTCTCTCCCTGCTCCTGCTGTAACCAGAGAGCTGAGAGACAGAAAAGCACAGAAAAATGGCCTCCTCCTCGACCGGACGATCCACAGGCGCGAACCCCAGAGTTCTAAGTGAAGTTCCAGGTCACTTGAGTACGCGTCTGGCCAATGGAGAGGTAAGCAACGATTGTTTCTACTCCCTTCTGGGCTGAAAACGCCCCCAAACCTTGCTCTTACAAAAACCCCATCCCCATGCAGGAAATCCCAGCATTCCCGAGCCAAGGCCAGGTACGGGCCTTTTCCTGGCTCGTGAATCTGGTGAACGCTATTACACTGGACATGCGGGGCTTTGTTGGCATGTGGAACTTGAACTTCATGGTGGTTCTGGCCAAGAACATGAAGGACATGTGGTGGGGGTTTGACGCCCTGGGGGCGTTGATAGAGAGATGGCACCCACACACACATACTTTTGTGTTCCAGGCGTTCGAAGTGAGCATCATGCTGGAGGAGGTTGAGTGTTCCTGGGATGGCGGCGGTGCCTGGAGTACAATGCAGCAACTCCTCTCCTCCCGTGGGAAGAGATCCTAGCGGACATCGTATGGGACAAGAAGGAAGTGCTACGGATGATGAACAAGAACGGAATCTTCCTGGACCGACTGGCCTGGTGGCTGATTCAGCATGCCAAGGAGATTGGCAGAGAGAGGGCGACGTGAGGGCTGACACTTTGCCTGACCGGGGTTTTCTTGTTCCCCACGAGCGGTTATTTCATCCTCTACGAGCATGTTGGAGTACTTTCTCTACTGTGGCGTGGGCAGTCACTTGCCCCTGCAGTGCTGGCCCACCTGTACAGTTCGCTCACCACAATGACCCTAGGTGGACGCACATGCAGGAGTTTGTTTCTGCTCCAGGTATGGATGGAAGCTCATTTAAAATTTGATTTTGCTGACAGGCAACCTTCCCCCTCTAGAATCTTCCTTCGGAGTTCAGTTCACTGTAGCAGGTCATGGTATGAGCCGGAAGATGAGATCAAGTGTGTGACAGCACACTTGAAGAGCAGAGATGCCTGGAAGGATCATTTGGCATATTTGGGAATGGATGAATTCATCGTGAGGCCGCTGTTCATGAGAACCATTGAGTTCAGAGTCCGCACAAGGGAGGACAGTGATTTGTGGCTGATTGGAGCTGATCAGATAGTGATGTACCAGCCACATCGATGTCATTGTCAGCTTGGGATTCCACGGGGAATTCCACCTCATCCAACTGCACCGATATGATAGTCACTGGAAGAAATGAGAAGCTGATGAAGAAGGCCATGAAGACTTGGGCAAGGCCCACGGTGAGCAAAAAAGTGGGCTGGTTGTGCAGGAAAATTGGGAGGAGATTTGGAAATATGAGGAGTTTAATGATGGCATTTGCCCCACTACCTGTGACTTCTTTATGGCCCGTAGGGCAAAGTGATGTTTTCTTGTTTTAAATAAGTGTAACACAAATTTGATGAATAAAAGTGAGTTGCATTTGTGTTAAAGTAGCTTAATTGCTTGATTTATGGAATGTGTGGGATGAAATGGCCTCAAAATGGTCCAAAAGAGTGTGCTGTGAGAACTGAGTGCGGGGGCATTGGCGTCCACATCGATGGCCGCCCATAAGAGGTAAACGTCCAGGGCTGTCGCATACAAAGGTAGACGTCCACATAGGTGTTTACCAAACTTCGAGGTCTGACATTGAAGAGACGTTGACGTCCACACCATGGCCGTCAAGAGTACGTCAGCGGCCAGGGCTTGACGTCAGAAAAAGTTAAACGGCCAGATATTGACGTTAAACCAGGAAATTGCCTTTTTTTGAACTGACACCTTCTCCCGGGTGCCATTCCGTCCTCCCAAGCGCCAGGAGAGGAGAACCAAAACCCATATCCTTGCTCGAGATAATGAGGACAAGGGAGAAACGAAGCATCATCCGGGGCCGCCGTCAATCGGAGAGGGAGAGGAAGAGGTGGTGATGGCTACGGCGGAGGAAGAAGAAGAAGTGGCGGTGGAGGATGTACCGGAGGGGGAAGAGACCGAGGGAGGAGACGAGACGGAGGCGGGGGCGGGGTGACCCCGGGTGAGTACTCTAAAACCTCAGTGTGGGTGTGTTGTGATTTGGCAAAAAGGAGGGAAAACAGGGGAAGTGCCGTCGGGTCAGACAGGAACTTGACGGCAACATCGGATGCCGTCAAGTTCCTCCCGGCGTCCAACCCCTTGTTGTCAAGGTGAACTTGACGTCAAGGTGCTGGTCGCTGACAGGGGAACTTGACGGCCACCCCTGGACACTAACTCTGAGTAAACGGCCAACCCCTTGCCGCCAACTTAATATTAACGGCAATCGATGCTGACGTTAAATGATCTGTGTTTTTTGCAGGGCAAGGGCCGAATGAGGAGTAGAGTGACTTGGGACCTGTGCTGGGCGTGGTACAGGGCGCTTCCGGAGGCCCAGTAGGCCCAGATAGCGAGGATGGGGTTCGGACATCTCATATCGGTACGCCCTTTCCACTTAGATGTCCCTTACATAGAGGCGTTGAGGGAGAGATGGGAGGAGGACTGCAAGGCATTCATCATGCCTTGGGGTCACATGATACCCACATTGGAGGATGTGGCGTATCTGACAGGGCTACCGGTTCAGGGAGAACCGATAGCCGGGCTAGAGAGGAGAGACTATTACGATGACATTGTAGAGCTGTTGGGGCCGGAGTTTGTGGTTGGTAGGAGGCGGCCGATCCGGAGCATCCTGCTCGGATCTTGTCAGAGGCCATGGGACTGAGAGGAGGGCGGAGAGGCCCCCTGGAGACCTTGGAGGAGTTCTATACCAGGGTGAGGGGTCTACTAGATCTAGGAGGCCGGAGCGAGGAGCGCTGCGTCCGGATCTTCACCAGCTACTTCTTCGGGCGCCTACTATTCGCGACGCAGTCATCGCAGATGAACTGCAAGTTCGTGCTGCTGCTACGAGACTTGGCGCAGGCGGGGAGGTACGCTTGGGGCGTCGCGATGCTGGGACACCTCTTCTCTCTCCTCCCTAGCAGCTCGCGGCGCTCTCAGAGCACTGGGGGCTTCACCCCCTTCCTTCAGGTACGCAATTTTTCTTTAAATTGATCTTGAATTTCAATTGATTAAATTGTTTGACTGACTTTCTGTTCCTTGCTGTCTTGCAGATCTGGGGGTACACCCGCTTCCCCATGGGGCGCGGGACAGTTGCAGAGGAGCGCCAGACAATGGTGCCTCTCATGGGGAGGTGGGAGGTGGCCCCGGACCCCAGGGTCACAGACAGGAGGGCCGAAGACGTGCGGGTCACGCTCGACCACTACCCGCACGAGCAGGTATGAAAATCTCAACTAGCTCTTGCATTCTTTCAATTATTGCTACATTGATGTTACACCAGTGTTTTCTCATTCTTCTCAGGTGGTGTGGACCCCATATGCGTGGGAGGTGGACGCCTCGCACCCAGCGGTGTCGGCGGGTCGGCCCCTTTTCAACCTCCACCTCCTTTTACTGTGCCTCGGGACATGTGAGGTACTGTATTTGGAGCTGGTGGTACAGACCTTGGGCTGGCACCAGCCGGCCATCGAGGTGCCTTCCCTTGGAGAGAGGGACACTCGCGCCGACGGTTCTTCGCCGAGGACCGGGACTGGGGCGAGGAGCACGGGAGCACCGTCACCTAGGGGGAGGGCGGCGAGCAGGTGCTCCAGCAGAGAGACCTCCAGGACAGCGCGACATACCTGGAGGGGTATCGAGCACACTACGCCGGATGACTCCGGCTTGACCGGCGAGTGGTGAGTGAATTTGAATTTCTAAACCTTGATTGGTGCCTCATTTGATTCTAACCTTGAAGTGCATTTGGAAGACGCCGGAGTCACAGGCCATCCGCCTTTTGGAGGGGCGACTAGCCGAGCAGGAGGTGGAGCTGGCGAGCCTCCACACCGAGGTTAGGACATTGGTAAGTAACATTAACCCGTGATTTTGATTTGATATTGAATTGATGACTGACTAGGGTTCTTTGAATGTAGAAGGAGGAGCTAGCAAGGGTTTAGGTGAGCCGCGACCTCGGGCGAGCTCGTCGGCACAGTCGGCGAGAGGGTACCTCGCCGACCGCCTGCAGGACGCCCTAGACCAGGCGCAGGCTCGGGTCCAGGAGCTTGAGGAGCAGGCTCGAGAGGTTGGGACTGAGGTAAGACACTAGACTTGCACTTTCCTTTAATGTGCATTGAATGTTCTAACGTGCTTGTCCCTTGACATGCAGCGGCAGGGAGGAGGAGTGGCTACTCTCCAGGCACAGATGGAGAGTCTGCGACTACAGCTCGAGGCGAAGATCTCTGGTCTGGAGGCTGAGGTGCGTAACTTTCTTCTTTCTTCTTCTCTGACACATGTTCATGACTGGTCCTTTTTTTGCTTTTGATACGCAGCGGCGGACCATGGTGACTGCCATGGAGGAGCTGAGGGATGATCGGGCCACTATGAGGGGTCGCCTGCTCGAGGCCCGAGAGAGGGAGAGGGAGGCCGAGACAGCTCGGGCGCGGATTGCTGCAAATTACGAGATTTTGAAGGACCGGGTGCTGAAGAAGCGCCGAGAGCAGCAGCGGCAGGCCAGCAGGCGACGCCCGCGAGGACCGGCTCGGCGTTTGCCTCGCTTGACGACATCATGTCCCTGGGGGACCCCTCCGTGGTGCGAGGAGGGGTGCAGCGACCCGAGGCATCGACGGCGTCGAGACCTCTCTTCCAGACGGCGTCGGGAGAGAGAGGAGGAGGAGGTGAGCAGCTCCCGCAGACAGAGGCTGCGGAGGGGGGCGGGGAGAGAGGAGTGAGGAGAGGTGCTCCAGTTGTACTTCCAGGGATATGCCCCTGTTATGACATGTACTGAACTTAATCATTATAGTGAAATTGTGGACTTTTGTCATTTGCACTTGAATGGTTTGCTTCTTGTTCTTTGGTTCCTGCATCCTGTATCCACAACACTTAAAGAGAACAGGTTAGTGTAGATATGTTTTTAGCCCCTTGCCTACGATATACCTTTCTTGAGATCTGGTCAAGGGGCTAATTTCTAATCAAAGATAGGAACATAATAAAATAACTGAAAGGGAATATGCACATGCATTTTTTGTGTTTTGTTGTTTTCTTGATTTTTTTATTTTTTGTTTGTTTTAAGAAAATAAGGAGAATGTTAGCATATATACATGGTACCACTATTTTTTTTTGGATTTTGGATTTTTTTAATTTTTTGGCTTTTGAAAATAGGGAGAAAATTTGTACAATGTGAAATATATACATCAAGGGACTCTCTTTTTGTTGTTTTTGCATTCTTGTATTTTTTTTGGATTTTTAGACTCTAAGACACATATTCATCACATGTTGCGGTATAGGGTTTACACGATCTACTTAACACAGAGGCCAAGAGTGAGGAGGGACGTGCATGGAATTTTTGATGTTAGGCATTGCCCCTAACCTTCTTGATGTTTTCCACCACGGGAGGTCTTATACAATCAAATTGCCCCTAGAGGGGGAAATGGGAAGAAAAGTATAGAAAATCATGTAGGACTTTGGTTCAAACTATTTTTGTTTCCAAACCGACATCTCATATTAAATAGACTTGGTCAACCATTGCTTTAAGGGGGATTTTTTATTTTATTTCATTTCTGATTTCTGGGGTGGAGGCACGTACTTTTTGCTACCTCCTTGAGTTGGTCAGCTTTTTCCGGGTACGTACTTTTTGCTACCTTTTTTTGACCTTCTGGCTTTTCTTTTCCCCTTTTGAGGCTTGATTTGACATTTTGCCCCTTGCTTTCATTAGTTGCCCATATTTTATGGTGACCTGTCCTTTTAAAAGAGAGTGGGTGGTCCCCTACTCGTAGTTTGTTCCGTTTCCGACACGACTGAGTGGAAAAGAATAGGGGAAGCATATTGACCGGATGAGACCGCCCGAGTGTACTTGTGATTTTCCAGTTAGGGGTAGTACTCCAACATCGTGGGTGTGTGAATAAACCTTTCTTACTAGTGGCCAAGTGGAAGAGTAAAGAAAGTAGACCCACACCTTACAAGTGATGAATGACCGACTTGACGGACTGACTGACTGACTAAGGGTAGAATTTCTTGAGGTAGACTGCATTCCAAGGGTGCGTTAGCTCAACTCCCTCGGCATCCACTAGCCTATAAGCGTTCCCTGAGTATGCTTCTTTGACAACGAACGAACCCTCCAATTTTCTTGCAATTTGCTCCTGGGACCTAGTGCTTTTAAGATTTTACGCTTAAGGACCATTTCACCCACTTCGAACTTTCTCTCAAGAACTCTTTTGGCATAAAAACGTGCAATTCTCTGACGATAGACTTGTGCATGGTCAGCCGCTATCATTCGCCTTCATCTAAGAGTTCAAGTTGTGCCAACAAGGCTTCCCGACGTTGATCAGGATCAAGTTCGGAATCCAATTGAACTCTAAGTGAAGGGACGAAGATCTCATATGGGAGTATTGCATCTGATCCGTATGTCAAAACGTAGGGGGTTTGCCCCGTAGGAGTGCGGACGGAGGTGCGATAAGCTCAAAGAGCTTCAACCAAGCGATCTGGCCAGTCAGCATTGTTGTGAGATTTGCATGTTTTCCTTATGATTTTAATGAGAGTTTTATTAGTAGCTTCAGCTTGTCCATTACCTTGTGGATAATATGGTGATGAATGATGCAAGTTAATGCCATATTTACCACACATGTCGCGAAGCTCCTGCGAAGTGAATTGCGGTCCGTTGTCGGTGACAAGGTCCCGAGGCACACCAAATCTTGCAAGGATGTTGCACTTGATGAACTTGACGACTGTTGAAGCTTTGACTTCTATGAATGCTTCTGCTTCAGCCCACTTGTGAAATATTCTGTGGCAGTCAGAATGAAGGACTTCTTACGGATTTCTCTGGTTCTGTCCTCAATGGCGAAAGGCCATGGTGCGATGAGAGGGTGAAGAGAAGAGGAAGGAGCATGAATTTTGTCACCGTGTAATGGACATTTAGCACAGTGACGGACAAAATGGCGACAATCCTCTTCCATGGGGGGCCAATAATAGTGTCTTAGCAATTTCTGGGAAATGCTCTACCATTAACATGGCCACCACATTCACTAGAGTGAGCGGCTTCAACAACACCTTGAGATTCGAATTCATCAAGGCAACGGAGATAGACCCCGCTGAGAGACTTTTTGTACAGAATGCCACCTATGATCTTGTAACGCTCCGAGACGCAACAAATTGCCCGTCTATCGGCAGAGGTGGCATAATCAGGGAGGATCCATCTTTGAGAAAGTTTTCGATGTCAAAATACCAGGGATGGCCATCTTCAAGGTCAATTTCTGGCTCTTTGGAAAGCGCATGGACCCGAAGGGATGGAGAAGGACGCACGAGCTGAGAGAACCACGGATCGACATGGGAAGGGACTCTTAACTTCTGGACAGAGACGGTCTCAGAAGACTTTCCCAAAGGAATGGGAAAGGAAGACGCGAGGGAGCGAGAGAATCTACTAGGATATTTTGGGCCCTAGGAGTGTGAACTAGGGTGAGCTTCCTAAACTGCCGGACTACTTTTCCTACCAACTCTTGGTATGGTTTCAGCTTGGGGTCCCGGGTCTGGTACTTGCTAAGAGATTGCCGGAGTATCAACTGTGAATCTCCAATTATCCTTAACTCCTTGACTCCGAGCAATAAAGCCATTTTCAGCCCGACTAGGAGAGCCTCGTACTCAGCCACATTGTTCGTGGCTTGGAAGGTTAACTGGTAAGCGTGCGGAATGACTACCCCTTCCGGAGAGAGGAGGACTACCCCTATCCCACACCCTTTGGAATTAAGATCCCCGTCGAAGTAAAGCACCCACGAAGGTTCACCATCAACAATGGCTCCTAACTCTTCATCGGGAAAGCTTTTGTCAACAGGAGAGTATGAAGGTAAGGGGTGGTGGGCCAAATGCTCGGCAATAGCATGCCCCTTGATTCACTTTTGGTTGACATAGGAGATATCAAATTGATTGAGGAAACTTTGCCACCTCATCAACCGATCAGTCAGGACAGGCTTCTCAAGCAAGTACCGAACAGGGAACATACGCGCCAGAAGTTTCACTTCATGAGCCAGGAAATAGTGCTTCAACTTCTGGGCAACCCAGACGACGGCCACACACGTTCTTTCCATGGTGGTGTACTTCTTCTCAGCCTCATTGAATAACTTGGATAAATAGTACACCGCTCTCTCCTTCTTCTCGTCGTCATATTGGGCCAAAACCGCTCCAGTTGAGTCTTCAGTGGTTGACACATAGAGCAATAAAGGCTGACCCGGGACCGAAGGAGCGAGAACAGGGGGATTAAAGAGATAGCTCTTCAATTCATCAAAGGCCTCCTAACATTTATCGTCCCAATTAAACTTTGCCTCTCCTCTAAGCATCTCGTAGAAGGGCCTACAGCGGATTGAATGCTGGGAGATGAATCTCCTAATAACTGGAGTCTGCCAATTAGTCCTCTGACTTCTCTGATATTCCTAGGAGGAGGCATGTCAATTATTGCTTTGGCCTTGTTAGGATCAATTTCAATTCTCCGCTTGCTGACTATGAACCCAAGCAATTTCCCGAAGAGACACCAAATACACACTTCTTGGGGTTCATCTTAAGATTGTGCTCTCTAGACCTTTGGAGAACTGCCCGGAGGACCTCAGCATGCCCATGTCAAGTCTTTGATTTTACCAAGACATCGTCCACATAGACCTCCATGTGCACATGCATCATGTCATGAAAAATTGCCATCATTGCCCTTTGATAGGTTGCTCCTGCATTCTTCAATCCGAAGGGCATGACGATATAACAATAAGTCCCCCAAGGCGTTGTAAATGAAGTTTTCTCCTGGTCTTCCTCCGCCAAGCGAATTTGGTTGTACCCAGAGAAACCATCCATAAATGACAAAAGCTCGAAGCCGGCAGTATTGTCCACTAGGACATCTATGTGTGGGAGAGGGAAATCGTCCTTTGGGCAAGCACGATTAAGGTCACGGAAATCTATGTAGATCCTAACCTTACCGTCCTTCTTCATTACTGGGACGATATTAGCTACCCACTGTGGATATAGCACAACCCTAATAAATTTGGCTTTGTGCAACTTGTCAACCTCCTCTTGATCTTGAGTGCCAGCTTAGGATGTAGCCTTCTCAACTTTTGTTTGACGGCCTTTGCGTCGGCTTTTAGGACCAAACGGTGCTCAACCAAAGAGGTGTTGAGTCCCGGCATGTCCTCGTAAGACCAAGCAAATCCGTCGGAAAATTCTTTGAGAATGGCTACCAGAGCTTCTTCTTCTTCAGCACTCAAGTTGGCACTAATCAAAACTATCTTCGGGATTCTTCAGTGCCAAGGTTGACCTCTTTAGTAGGCTCGTCAGCAGCCATGGTTGGCTCGTCGAACCTTTTTGTGCCATCCACATAGGAGCTCACTGGGTCCTCTTCTCCTAACCCAGGATCTCCCGACTCACACTCCTCATCAAGATCTAACAGATAAACTCCTAAGCCATCGTCTACGGAGTCACCTTCTTCAAAATCTGATT
>JACBKR010001331.1:0-43906 GCA_014218235.1 Colocasia esculenta | reverse complement strand
CTTCTGTGTGGCCCTGATGGCTCAGACACATTTTCTCCAGGCTCCTGAGCTGCTGGAGGAGGAGGAGCTTGAACTCCAACTGCCTTAATAATATCCGAGAGCATGCCTTTCATGCTACTCATCTCCTTATTAAACCATGTCATAGCATTTCTGATTTGAGCTAACTCTTTGTTGGCTGAAGCTTGGCTCAGAATATAGAATTACATCTGACTGGAGAGAACATAATAGCTCACCTTGCACATTCAGCCTTTCAATCACTGGCTTCAAATTTATAACATTTTTTTGACCTGCCTCTCAAAGGTGTATCAGCCAGGAGAGGAACTTCAGAGGCAACTTCTTTCCTTTCTTCTTGCCTTCTTTTGCTGGAGGAGGTTGATCATCATCTGAGCTCGAAGAGCTTGCAGTCTCCCCTTCTCTGTCATCCAAATTTGGAGAATCTCTATGCCTTTCCTCCTGACCATCAACAACTGGAGTTGCTTCTACTGAACCTTCTTTTGATAGCTCCCCCTCAATAGGAGCATCTTCTTCATTTGATACTTGCTCCCCCTGAATGGGAGCATCCGCCATCACAGAGTCACCCTGAGCAGCTGGGTGCTCTAGCTCTACTGGAACATCTTCCATTGGTACATCAATGTGGCCTGATGCCACAGCCTCTTCCAACTCTGCCACTAGTTTCTGGAGCACTAGTGTGGAAGGAATCGAATCAATAATATCTGAGAGAATAGATGCAACGACAGTTGAGGGTAGTGGGTCCTCAACTGGAATAATATCCTCTGGGAGAATATCCTCAATTCTCCTCTCTGCAAAATTTAGAGCTAATTCTTCTGGAAATTCTGAAGCTGCTACTGATACTCTTTCTCTTCTTCTACTGCAATTTCAGGCTGAACTTCTGCTATAGAGGGGCCTGATGATTCTGCTGCTCCAACTGCTGGAACTGAAACTGACTCCACTGGCAATTCTGGAATCATAGCCTGATCCCATTTCCTGATGAACAACTGAGGCGTCGTCAATGATGGCTTCGCCTTCAGCAACTGAAGCCTTGGACCAGACACCATTTTCCACAGAGAAGCCACTCTTCTTCAGGTTCCTGGACCTGATTGCTTGGCCCATTTTCTCTACAACTGCCCCAGAAAGATCAACACCGAAGTGTTTGAAGATCTTGGTAAGTAGGTGGGCATAGGGCAGGGACACATTTAACTTGCTCTTGGTGTCCCAAATCTGATCTCTGGCAAATTTCATTCTTTCCATCATCACTGCGGCCATATTTATCTCCTTATTTTGAATGGCCCAGTACATCATGTCAGAGTCGGCCTTTGTGCAAGATGAAAATGTTGCACTTCTGGGAACTAAGATTTGACATACAATAAAATGAAGGAGGCGGTTGAAAGCAGTTAGTTGATTTATATCAAGCTTGCCATCCCTTAGCTTGAAGCCCGGCCCTACAATTCCCAAACCTTTCACTTGGGCGTCCACAGTGTGAACCCCACTAAACCCGGAAGTCTTCACATCAAACAACATCTTCAGCAACTCAGGGTCTATTCTAATCAGGGTTCCCTTTACTGAAGAAACTAGGGACCCATCTTCCTCTGTTCTCAACAAACGAAGAATGCTTTTACCAGGTCCGGATAACTATCCTCGGAAAAGGTGGTAACTCCCGTCCACTGCATCTGATTGATCAATTCTACCACGCTGCTCATTCCATTTTTCCTCAGATTAGCAACATCGACTTCTTTATTGCCACAGAGCTTCGTCTTCACAAAGGTAAACCTCTCCTGCTGCTCAGGAGTGAGAAACTCGGCGCTGTAGCCACCCAAACTGCCGCGGCGATGACTGGTGCGGCCATGGATTCAGGTGGGAAGTCTCTGGAGGGTTGAAACGGAAGGAGAAGAGAAGGAATCCTCAAGAATTTTGCGGGAAGGAGGAGGAAGGTTCAATTTGCAGAGGGTTGAGGTATGAGTTGTTAGGGCATCGGCTCATGCGACAGGATGAAAGGGGGAAAGGTAGACGATGAGATACGAATCGTTCTGTCATTGATTTTATGAATAAATAAATGCACTGGGAAAGTGAGGCGCCAAAAGGCGGCAGAAGAAGACAAAAGAGTTTGACTATTCAAACCGACTTCAATGAGAGAGCGGTTACAAAGGATAATTTGAATTTCTTTTGCTTAAAGCCATGGAGGGAAAAACTGCTTAATTCTGAAATTTATGTGCCGGTTTTAAACAGAACCTTTTTCACAAATTGCACATGCCTAATTCCCTTCTAAGAGATGTGAATCTCTCCGGGTAAGGCTTTTGTGAAAATGTCTGCTAACTGACCATTTGTATCAATAAAAGATATTTCAATATTACCATTTGCTACATGATCACGAATAAAATGATATCTAACCTCAATATGCTTGGTCCTTGAATGTTGAACTGGATTCTTGGTGAGATTAATGGCACTGGTGTTGTCACACAACAGTGGGATGGATTTGATGTTTAATCCGAAATCTTCAAGTTGTTGCTTTATCCATAAGAGTTGTGTACAACAACTTCCAGCAGCTACGTATTCAGCTTCAGCTGTAGATAGTGCCACTGAATTTTGTTTCTTTGAAGACCAAGATATCAACATCCTGCAAGAAATTGACAACAACCACTGGTGCTTTTTCTATCTAATTTGCATCCAGCATAGTCAGCATCAGAATAACCTACTAAGTTAATTTCACAACATTTTGGATACCACAGACCTAAGTCATGAGTTCTTGCTAAATATCTAAATATTCTTTTCACAGAAATTAAATGTGATTCTCTAGGATCTGCTTGATACCTAGCACACATGCATACACTAAATAAATATCAGGTCTACTAGCTGTTAAATAAAGAAGTGAACCTATCATACCTCTGTAGATCTTTTGATCTACTTTCTTACCATCTTTATCACTGTCCATTCTTGTTGATGTACTCATTGGTGTTGACAGTGTTTGGTATTATCGAATCCAAATTTCTTTAAGAGTTCTTTTGTGTACTTTGCTTGACAGATGTGAGTTCCTTCCTTTCCTTGTTTGATTTGTAGTCCAAGGAAATAATTGAGTTCTCCCATCATGCTCATTTCAAATTCTCCCTGCATCAACTTTTCAAAGTACTTGCAAAGGGATTCATCAGTAGACCAAAAATAATATCATCTACATAAATTTGGACTAGTAGAATGTGTTTGACCTTTGACTTTATGAAAAGAGTACTATCTACTTGACCTCTACTGAAACCATGGTTTAAAGAAAAGAACTAAGCCTTTCATACCAGGCTCTAGGTGCTTGCTTTAAACCATATAATGCCTTGTGAAGTTTGAAAACATGATTAGAAATTCTGTGTCATCAAAACCTGGGGTTGTTCCACATAACTTCCTCTTTTATAAAACCATTTAAAATGCGATTTAACATCCATTTGAAATAATGTTAAATTCAAGGCTGATGCATATGCAAGTAATATTCTAATAGCCTCAAGTCTAGCTACAGGTGCATAGGTTTCATCGAAATCTATGCCTTCCTCTTGAGATAGCCTTGAGCTACCAATCTGGCCTTGTTTCTTAAGATAACACCAGTTTCATCCAGTTATTTCTGAACACCCATTTGGTGCCAATGACTGGATGGTCTGATGGTCTAGGAACAAGTGACCATACTTGGTTTCTCTTGAATTGATTTAGTTCATCTTGCATGGCTATTATCCAAGATTCATCAGTAAGAGCTTCATTGACTGTCCTAGGCTCTATTTGAGAAACAAAAGCTAGGTAATCACAGGGAATAACATTACCTCTTGTTCTTACCCCTACGGATGGATCACCAATAATATTCTCAGTGGGTGATCTTTCTTGTGTCTCCACTCCTTTGGAAGATTTTCATGAGTAATTTCTTCTTGTTGCAAGTCTTCCAGAGGTGGATCATCCTTGTCCTCAATTGATGTATTCTTTAGTTTCTTGGACAGCTTATCTGCATCATCATTATCACTATCTTCTTCCTTTCTCAAGGAAGGGTTAGTTTCATCAAAGATAATGTGTACAGACTGTTCAATTAATAAAGCGTTTATTAAATACTCTATAGCCTTTGGTTTAGAGGTGTACCCCATGAAGATGCCTTCATCTGATTTGGCATCCAACTTACCAATGTCTCTTTTTCCATTGTTGTGGATGAAGCAAGGACATCCAAATGTCCTGAAGTGGCTGATCTTTGGTTTCTTTCCTTTGAACAGTTCATATGCAGTCTTCTTTAGGATTGGCCTGATCATAACTCTGTTGATAATGTAGCTTGCTGTGTTGATTGCTTCGCCCAAAATACCTTGGCAGATCATATTCAGATAGCATAGTTCTTGCCATATCCAATAGGGTTCTATTCTTTCTCTCAGCAATTCCATTTTGCTGTGGTGTCCTTGGTGCTGAGAAATTATGCTCAATTCCCTGATCTTCACAGAACTTAGCAAACTTTTCATTCTGAAATTCACCACCATGATCTGATCGGATAGAAACAATGCTGAACTTTTGATCCTTCTGACTTTCTTGCTGAAACTGACAAAGTTTTCAAATGTGTCATCTTTATGCTCTAGGAATGACCCATGTGAATCTTGAGTAATCATCAACTATGACAAATCCAAAGTTCTTTCCTCCAAGACTGGTAGTCCTCATTGGCCCAAATAGATCCATGTGAAGGAGTTCTAAGGGTTTGAGGTGGTCACCACTGTCTTTGACTTGAAGGAGCTCTTGGTGTGCTTTCCCTTAGCACAAGGTCTACAGACACCATCCATTTTTGCACTGACCTTAGGTAGACCTTCCACAAGATTCTTCTTCAGCAATTTTCTCATGCCATCTATGCTGCAATGACCTAGTCGTCTGTGCCATAATTCAGTAGATTTATCCTTATTTGCTGCCAGACAGACGTTTTGTTCCTTGAGTTCCTCAAGATAGAGCACATACAAATTCTTTTCTCTATTAGCTTCAAAGATGACTGCTCCATCCTTCAGTATGCTGCACTTTGACTCTTGAAACTTGATCTGATGGCCTCTGTCACACAGCTGGCTGATGCTAATGAGATTGTGCTTCAATCCCTTGACTAATAACACATCTTCTATGACTGTTTTTCCTTTGTTATTCACAGAGCCACTGCCTATCACTGTTCCTTTCCCATTATCTCCATAAGTGACTGTTCCTTCTTCAGCTTGGAGATGAGAGAATAACTTCTGGTTTCCTGACATGTGCCTTGAGCACCCACTATCCAAATACCATTTGAATGCTCGAGAGATATCCTGAAATAAAAGCATCAAGTTTTAGGTACCCAAATTCTTTTGGGTCCTGATGGGTTAGTATCATTGATTTTACCTTTTATTATCCATTTCTTATGTCTTGTTGGGCATGTCGTTATGATATGTCCTAACTTGTTGCAGTGACTACAGCAGGATAATTTGGTTACTTTTTCTATATATTTGAAATCAGCTTTGTATGCTATATCTTGTTCAGGTACAAATTTTGGTGTTGGATATGTTTTAGGATAAACTATGGTTTCTTCATTATCTGGGGGTGTATATCCTAATCCATTTTTCTTCTTACCTGATCTTCTAGCACCTTTTAATATGAGGGAGTTTTTACCATTGGTGAATTTTTCTAATGTGCTAGATAACTGTATATTTCTTCTGTTAGTGTTTTGATTTCAGTTTTCAGTTCATCTGAACTTACTTGTTTCTTCTAATTTAGTTATTTGTTCATTCTTAGCTTTTAGGTCTTCACATAACAGTTCATTTCTTCTTTTTAAGTTCAGTTATTTGACTTTCTAATTGTTCATTTTCTGATTTTAGATCTGAGTTTGTATTTCTATACAGACTGTTTTTCTTGCTTACTTTTAATAGTTTGGTTACTTCTTTATATTTTTCATATAGTTCGTTGAAAGCCTCTTCTAAACTATCGGAATCTGAACCATTGCATGAATCAAAAGAAGAGTCAGAGGTTACCTTTCTTCAGTATTAGCCATGAGGCCAAGTTGGCTTCTTCTTCATCACTGCAGGAGCTTGACTCACTGTCTGAGTCGCTACTGTTTTCCCATGCTGCTGCCATCGCCTTCTTTTGTACTTTCTGAACTTCTTGGAGCTGTCCTTCTTCCTGAACTCGCTTCTTTGAATTTGGGACACTCAGCTTTAATGTGTCCTGGCTTCTTACATTCATAGCAGATGGGTTCTCCTTTCTTCATTTCTTTTCCATCTGGCTTCTTGAAGTCCTTATTCCTTTTGAAGTGCCTTCTACCAGATTGGAATTTCTTCTTCTTAGCCAAATTCGCTGCAATTTTCTAGATAGCATTGCTTCCTCATTCTCACTGTCTGCATCACTTTCACTCTCAGCTGAACTTGCTTCTGGTGAATCTTCTTCAGCTTTTAAGGCGTTGGAGTGCTTCTTTCTGCTAGAGGACTCTCCTAGCCTTTCCATGTTGATCTCATGGGCCATGAGGGACCCAATGAGCTTTTCTACTGACATTCTCTTCAGGTATTAGCTTCTTCTATTGCTGTGACCTTTGGGGTCCATGAGGACGGTAAGGATCTAAGTATTTTCCTCACCATGTCTCCACCATCTCATAGTTTTCCCCAGACTAGCTAGTCCATTTGTGATGTCAGTGAACCGACTGAACATTTGAGTTATGGATTCACCTGATTGCATCTGAAATCTCTCATACTGAGTGACAAGAATGTCGATTCTTGTCTCCTTTACCTTGTCTGTGCCTTCATATGTGATCCTGAGCTTTTCCCACATTTCCATTGAGGATTTGCAGGCTGAAACTCTGTTGAACTCCTTCTTACTTAGAGCACAGCATAAGATGCTCTTTGCTTTGCAATTCAAGGAGATCTTCTTTCTGTCATCATCTGTCCATTGAGCTTTCTCATTTGTGACTACCAGATCACCTTCTTCACTATGGACCAAATTTGATAGTCGTGGCCTTGTAGAAAGTATCCATTCTGGTCTTCCAGTAAGGATAATCTTCACCATCGAAAGAGGGGGTCGGTTGACAGACTGACCTTCAAAGTTACCTTGGGCTGCCATGGATCTTTACTCTTCAGATCGTTGGATCCTTTTTCTTTGTCGAAGAGACTCGCTCTGATACCACTTGTTGCCCAGTTGACGAGCCCAGAGGGGGGGGGTGAATGGGTCTTTTAAATTAATCTTATACCTGTAATCAAAAACATTCACACAAACGTTCTTCGAAGAGGTTAGTACTGTTAGTTCGAAATCAAATCACACAAGAAAACAATCACACACCACAGAATTATCCTGGTTCGGACCTCCTTTCCTTAGGAGTCCTACGTCCAGTCCCTGAGCAACAACTCAGGATTTCACTACTAGGGTACAGTCCCCCTAAGGACGCTACAACACCCAGCTCAGCTGGTCTTCCTTCACACCCGAAGGAAATAACACCACCCTGGATACCCCACCAGGTCTTCCTTCACAACTGAAGGGAAAAACACCCTGGATACCACCAGGTCTTCCTTCACAACCGAAGGGAAACAACTCCTCAAGAGAAATGAATGAAATTCAAGCCCCTAGATCAAGCTTTTAACAAGCAAGATCTGAAGCAACTAGCACTGAGAGCAAAGAATCTAAGCTAAGCACACTCTCAGAACTACACAAGCTCTCTCAAGATTTTCACTACACAAGAGAGCAAAGAGCGAAAGCTAGTGGAATGAAGTTCTTGGCTCTGGACTTCTTGCGAAGATTGAATGCTTCAAGAGGTTCTCTACTTCGATGATCTCGTTCTTCTCTTCTGTCTTGAATTTATATCTTCATTTGAAATCTGGCCGTTGAAGTAACCGTTGTCTCTTATTGGTAGACGTTAGACTGTTTGACATTTGGAAGCTTCAACAATCTTTTATCCATTTGAGCACGCAAAGAGATAATGTCTTCTGGCGTCAGTATGGTCCAACGTTGTATGACAGAACATCTTTAGGACCCTGCACACATTAAATGCTAGAAAGTAGACAGCTAACTGTCTCTTGTTGTCAGTAAACGTTGACATGATTTTCACCAAAATAGCAATGCCAAATAGTTTGATCTAAAAGATGTGGACAGAGTATGCACGATAATGAAAGATATCATCTGCGCATGCATGCAGTAGATACGTTCTATCTTCATTAAATGCACTCAGTCAACAGATAAGAGATACTTGACAATTCAACGTTTTAAATATCAAGTCGATATAAACTATAAAGATGTTATCTATAGACTTATGAAATCGTTATGAATGAGAAATTGACCAAGTCGTATGAGATATAGCAATCGTTGTGAAACACTGCAGAAATCGTTATGATTACTTAACGAATCGTTATAGAAGCAAATCGTATGAGCACTTATAGAATCGTTACGGCGAGCAAGTCGTTGCGAGTTCTGAAGGAATCGTTGCGATTACTATAGAATCGTTACGGCGAGCAAGTCGTTGCGAGTTCTGAAGAATCGTTGCGACTACTTATAGAATCGTTACGGCGAGCAAGTCGTTGCGAGTTCTAAAGAAATCGTTGTGATTACTTATAGAATCGTTACGGCGAGCAAGTCGTTGCGAGTTCTAAAGAAATCGTTGCGATTACTTATAGAATCGTTATGGCGAGGAATCGTTGCGAGTTCTAAGGAATCGTTGCGATTACTTATAGAATCGTTACGCGAGCAAGTCGTTGCGAGTTCTAAAGAAATCGTTATGATACTTATGAAATCGTTACACAAGCAAGTCGTTGCGAGTTCTAAAGAAATCGTTACGGTAACTTATAGAATCGTTATGACAGGCAAGTCGTTGCGCTTTCTAAGAATCGTTGAGATGACTTATAGAATCATTATGACAGGAAGTCGTTACGCTTTCTAAAGAAATCGTTGCGATGACTTATAGAATCGTTATGACAGACAATCGTTTACGCTTTCTAAAAGAAATCGTTGCGATGACTATAGAATCGTATGACAGCAAGTCGTTACGCTTCTAAAGAAATCGTTGCGATGACTTATAGAATCGTTATGACATCGACTTGCTTGAAACAACATGACTTTTCATCTTTAGGAATTCATTATACTTCTACAGAAACCGTTATGATCTTTACTAGAATCGATATGAACTTGAGAATATTATGTTGAAAAGATTAAAGCTTCAGAGAAGTATTGTATACCTTTATTGCTTGTTGACCTTGGTATTTTTCCTGTACTTAAGACTTATGAAATATTCATTAGATATTATTGATAAAACCTAGTTTAGTTTTGTTAACACAAATACATATGTATTAATTAAAATTACATAGGGACAGACTGATCATCACTATATTATATCAAGAATGAAAGAAATATGTTACCAGTTTTAACCTGGTATGTATTATATCTTGAACTATCTTTCCATGTGACTTGCTGGGTCTTTAGCTCAAACTTGATTAACATTCCAGGAGAACAGAGATACCCAAGATTTAGTGCACTCTGACTCGGAGCGTGAGGACGTGGAGGCTTAGTGCTTTGCTGAGAGTGTTAGAGTGATCATGTATGTGAGGAAATATGTACCTTTATTTTATGCATTTGGACTTATGGATGTAATAAATTTAGACTATTGCTATCTTTCCTTTATGTTTTAGACTTAGTATTTGAATATGATGTTGATTGAAAATTTTGGTTCCATGTTCTGTTGCATCCTATGGAATTAAATTGTCATTTATCTATGTCTCAATCTGTACCGTCTATTGTTGGATATGTTCCTATAATACCTCTATTGGATCCAATGTGAGTTGGAATAACTGGACTGGATCTAAGAGGGGTGTTACAGTATGAGTCTAAAGAGACCCAGCAACAATCTATGTACAACACCCTTACACATGTCATATGCCATACTGACTTTTAAAGATAAGAAGTAACACACGTTGCATGCTTCATACAATTTAACTACTATACATGGAAGACTTATAGCATAGAACACATGATACATGTCTGTAACATTAAATAGTAAACCAAATAATCCTACACATGCTTTCTACTCATAACATATAACATGATTTACAATTCCAACCTTATCCTATCATGGAACATTCTACCAATTTTGAACATGGAATTAAGCGTGAAGTAAATGTACATCTAGCATGAATTCTAATCATTATCTCATACATTTGTCACACTTGTACTCACATATTACTTGCTGTTTTGACTAACCATAATCACATAATTTACAATTGTTCACATACTAACTCATTCACTAACAATTCACATGCTCATTTACACATTGCACATTCCACAAGTTCACTTTCACATATTCCATTTTACACTTAGTTGCCGTGACACATAGTCCAAACCACCACTAGAAGGACACACATAACATATACACATATCCATCACCTAGGCAACACAGTGATAGATCTTGGTTAACTGCGCAGAACCGGGAGAAGCACTCTCCACCCTAACCAGTGGTACTTGTCCACCTCTAGTTTCATCCTAATTGCCAATAGGATATCACACACATTGAACCTTCCCATAGGACTTTACTACGGTATGGTTCCCAGCCCTCTATGGTAGTTGTGTCACTAATGGCACATATTATCACAATTCACATTAATTACATGGCTTACACATTTCTCATGCACCATTTAACACAATTGCATTCATTTTACACAATTACACATGCTTCAGTTTTTACCTAACATGATGCTACTATTTACAGTGCTAAATAACTCATATTACAGTTCTAATCATGTTGTTAATCATTGCATCTTACAGATTAAATTTAATATGCGCAACATGGCAAATTTTCATTGCTACATCAGTAACTATACCTACTATCATCCAAACAGGACGAAAATTTTATCACAAGTTCCAAATAGATAATACATCATATGCTCAATTTTTTCAGATTTTTTGGACTTTTAAATTAATTAAAAAATTAAAACAGATTACAGGTACATTCATCACTAATTTCTCTTAAGCAGAATTCACAATATAACAGTCATACCCAACAGTGTCCATACCTGGAGTCAGTCATTATAGGATTGCAGAAATTTTATTAAACCTAACACATCATGGATCCAATTTATCATGATTATCAAGATCAGATCATGCTTATTGTTCTATTACAGAAATTCAAATAAAGAATAAATTTTACAAAATTTCAACCCATCCACATGGCATGATCTACTGAATGTAACTGGCTAAACATAACTCTCATCGCATGCATAGACAATCATAAGTCCGAAAATCACAGGTATAGATCAAAACTACATTTTTGCAACTTGAAGAACTTGGTGGCACAGATGTTGCCGCCAACATGGTTAACGGCACCATAGGTTGCCACCGACTAGGGATCTTAACGGCAACAAATTGTTGCCGTTAAGTTCCTGTCTACAGAAGTGCAGACAGAACGCATAAAACATGGTGAATGGGGGTTCCACGACACGAGGAAATTCGGTAAAATACCTAGACCTACTAGACATGGGTAGGGATGAATACATCGCCAGATCCAAGCCTCTAAAGATCGCCGAAGACGCACCACAGTGCCAGATCCAAGCCTCTAAAGATCGATTTTTGCACATACATTTCTAGGGTTTTGACAAGAGCCAAAAAGACCTAATTCGGCCGAACAAGGGTGATTTTATAAGCTAAGGGAGTCGGGATACGGTTTTAGGTAGGAATCCTACCGTTGGACGGAGATTTCCAAATCAAGAGCCGAAGGAAACGTAGCCGTTTCCAGATCTGAAACTGCAAAATTTCGAGAAATAGACGTCCACATTCCTTGCCGTCTACTAGGAATTGGTGTCCATCGATCTGGACGTCGACTCCTTGTAAACGTCCACCCATGTTGACGTCAATTGGCCTCTCGGCCAGAACATAGAAATGACCAGAAATGCACATTCACATATACATATACATGCATTATGTAATGTATAACCTAAGTACAATGTAAATGAAACAATACGTACATAATCAAACTATATTTACAACTATACTACATCATTATATATATAATATGTAAAAATTTGAATACATATATATACATACACATATATACATGAGCACATAACTATATAACACAGCAACTATTACATCGCATGAAAGTATCTAAAAAGCAAAATTCGAGGGCCTTACATGTGGACGTCGCTTCGTTGTACTTTTCCTTTCATAGTATGTAAATAAAGTGATGGACAATGCATTTTAATTGAAGTTGTAATAATGTGGACATTTGCATTCTTTTATTGCAATATAGACTATGGATTATGTGATGATGGAATGAGAATAGTCATTTGTTAATTCCGCTATACTCTTATGTTATTCATGTGCATATCAACCTATCGTTTAGTGTTGGGTCAATGTCCCACTGTGACGACACTCATTATATCGACGTGGATTGGTATAATCATATCAGTAAAGGAGGGTCGTTACAGAGATTGGTATCAGAGAAACCCATTGAGATTGTACATGAATATACCATCATCTTCACAATATGCTAAGTCTTTATAGAATTTGTCCATATATATAGAAAATGTCTAATAATGATTAAAGATAGTTAAGAAAATAGTTAGGACTAAATAACTTAGTTTCTAACTAATTAAACTGTTTTACAGGCTATGGCTTCTGTGGTAGGCGTGGTACCTAGGCTCGAGATGACAAGCAGAGACGTGAGCACAGGGGTGAGCAGCAGGCCCCAGCACCACAGGGTCCTACTGTTCTTCCTCCACCGCCGCCTGTGGATTATGGTGTGTTCATGCAAGGCCTAGTGCAGGCTATGCAGATTCAGGCGCACACTCAGGCTGCACTTCAGGCTCAGCTGGAGACTCAGGTTAGAATTGTTAAATAGAAGTAGCCTATCTTTATTAAAAGTATGTTTTTATGTGTTGCTATATTGCTTATTATGGCAGACTCAGGCTCCAGCTCCAGTTCCCCAGGAGCAAGCCATGGTGGTCCTTCCATCATCAAGAGATTCAGAGGATGGCTCCGCCCTCTTTAAAGGGGGAGAGTCACCACTTTTAGCAGAGAGCTGGATGCGGGAGATCGAGAAATCTTCCATGCTATTAGGTGTGCCGGGGAGGATAAGTTAGCTTGGCCACCTATATGCTGCAGGTATTTAATTATATATATGCATGTACTTGTGTAGGTTAAGAAGTGCTTAGATTGGTACTTATGGAGTTGTATTTTGCAGGAGAGAGCTGATGTGTGGTGGTCCTCTTTGCTTCGCTCCAAGTTTGAGGATGGTGCTATCGAGGTGTCTTGGGATGAGTTCATGAGGCTGTTTCGGGCCAAGTTCATCCCAGAGCATATCCAGGATAAGATGGAGCAGGAGTTCCTTTCTCTTACTCAGGCTCCATGACGGTGTTAGAATATGAGGCCAGTTTGCTGAACTATCCAAGTATGCACCTCACATAGTTTTTGATGAGCACAAGAAGGCGACGAAGTTCGTGATGGGCCTTAAGCATCACTGAGGTCGAGGCTTGTGGCGTTTGACCACCGTACACTAGATAAGGCTCTCAGTGCTGCGTGTAGGCAAGAGAGCGAGATGGAGCAATATCTCTAGGAGAATAAGGGATCGCAGAAGAGATCTGCGCCCCCTTTCTAGCGGCAGGATAGGAAAAGGTTGTGTACCAGTCACCGCAACGTCCAGTAGCAGCTAGTAGTCAGCAGGCAGTTGCACCGTGGTCCCCCAGCATCAGGCACAGTGACAAGAAGATGTGCCCTCACTATGGAAGAGCACATGGTGGTACCGAGTGCTAGAAGCTAGCGGGGAGGTGTCTCAGTGCGGTAGTAGTGAGCATCAAATTAGAGATTATCCAAACTGCAGTAGGTATTCAGCGTGGAGTGCCAGCCCCAACAGCGGCAGCAGCAGCAGCTCTAGCCACGAGAAGACTAGGAAGGCCAAGAGCCCAAGCTCGAGTGTTTGCCTTAGCGCGAGAGACGCAGAGCAGGCGGAAAACGTCACGAAAGGTACGGTTCTTTTCATGGGTGTGTACGCTCGAGTTTTGTTGATACAGGTGCCACTCACTCATTCATTTCCGAGCGGTTTGCGAAGCAGTTAGCTATAGAGTCAGGAGTAAGACTGAGGATCAGAGGTTCCTTTGTCTGTGCACACACCAGCAGGAAGGTATCGACTCGGAAGTGTATTACGTCTTTATCGGTGTGCATTGAAGACCAAGGCTTAGATGGGTGCTTCTATTTTCTCAAGATGAAGGACTATGATGCTATTATGGTCTGGATTGGCTAGAGGAGCACTATGCTTTGGTAGATTGTCGTGGGAAGAAGATTACTTTCCGTATTCTTGGTGAGGATGAGTTTTCACACTCCATTGCCAGGAACTTTATGGGAGGTTTGTGATCTCCACCATGAAGGCGATGAGGATTGTGAACAGGGATGTGACGATTTTCTTACCAGCATGGTCTTAGTACCGAAGGCTATCAGTCATTGACCTTTGAGGAGATTGATGTATTGCACGAGTTTCCAGACATATTTCCCGATGATTTGTCTGGTTTGCCACAGGTTAGAGAGATAGAGTTTACCATAGAGTTGCTTCCAGGCACCTCTTCGATCTCGAAGGCTCCATATCGATGGCACCTGCGGAGTTAGAGGAGTTAAGGAAGTAGTTGCAAGATTTGCTGGACAAGGGATTTATTCGCCCTAGTGTGTCTCATGGGGCGCACCTGTATTATTCGTGAAGTAGAAGGATGGTTCCCTTAGGTTGTGCATTGATTATAGAACTCAACTAGGTGACTGTGAAGAACAGTTATCCCTTACCGCGGATTGATGATTTGTTCGATCAGTTGCGTAGTGCATCAGTGTTTTCTAAGATTGATCTACGTCTGGCTATCATCAATTGAGGATTAGGAGTGAAGATGTGTCCAGGATGGCCTTTAGGACTCGTTATGGACATTATGAGTTTTTTGTGCTTCATTTGTCTGACCAACGCCCCAACAACGTTCATGGATCTCATGAACAAGGTGTTTAGACCTTATTAGGATAGTTTTGTAGTGGTGTTTATTGACGATGTGCTAGTCTATTCTCCAGATGAGCTACACATCGTGATCATTTGAGGGTTGTTCTGGAGGTTTCTCCGAGAGCACAAGCTGTATGCAAAGTTCAGCAAGTGCGATTTCTGGATGCGCGAGGTTCATTTCTTGGCATGTCATGTCAGGCGCTGGAGTACAGTTGATCCGGCGAAGGTCCAGGCAGTATTGGATTGGGAGATTCCAAGGACCCCACGGAGATTCGAAGTTTCCTTAGTTTAGCGGGCTATTACCGGTGATTTATTGAGGGTTTTGCATCTATCGCTGCACCTTTGACTAAGCTAACCTGGAAGGGTGTGAAGTTTGTCTGGTCTGAGGATTGCGAAAGCAGTTTTCAGTTGCTGAAGGTGAAACTTACTTCTGCACCTGTGTTGATCTTGCCGAGTGGTGTAGAGGGTTTTGCTATCTATTCGGATGCTTCTCGGATTGGTCTTGGCTGTATGTTGATGCAACATGGTAAGGTAGTGGCATATGCTTCTCGCCAATTGAAGGAGCATGAGCGTAACTATCCGACTAATGATTTGGAGCTTGCGGCAGTGGTTCATACACTGAAGATCGGAGACACTATCTTTATGGTGTCAAGTTTGAGGTGTTCACTTACCAAAAGAGTCTGAGATATCTCTTTTCTCAGAAGGAGTTGAACCTGCGGCAGAGGAGATGGATTGAGTTCCTCAAGACTACGACTTTGAGCTTCAGTATCATCCAGGGAAGGCAAATGTTGTGGCAGATGCTCTTAGCAAGAAGAGATCGTTACTCCAACAAGATTGGAAGATGTTGGAGGATGCAGCCTGTGCGATGACTGAGTTAGAGCCATTGTTGTGTCAGGCTTTCGTGGCTCAGTTTCTATTTGGTCCACTGTGCTGGATGAAGTGATTGAGCAGCAAAGGCTGATCCTAGGCTCTAGGAGTTGGTGGGCAAGGCAGGCATTGCTCGAGATGAGGATGGTGTTATTAGATTTCAGCACCGAGTTTGTGTTCCCGATGTTGTGGATGTTTGTGAGCATGCCTTAGCAGAAGCTCATAATCGAGATTCTCTATTCATCCGGGCAACACTAAGATGTACCAAGATTTGAGGAGATCTTTCTGGTGGTCTGGTATGAAGAAGGATGTGGCCGAGTTTGTATCTAGTGTTTTGTTTGCCAGCAAGTGAAGGCCGAGCATCAGCGACCATCTGGTCTTATGCTGAAGATGGAGATCCCAGTATGGAAGTGGGAGGCTGTCACTATGGATTTTGTGACGGGTTGCCTAGATCAGTGAAGGGCAATGACTCGATTTGGGTGATTGTAGACCATTTATCCAAGACGGCGCACTTCTTGCCCCCAGAAGAAGTATTTCGTGGGATTTTGGCTAGGTTGTATGTGAGTAGCATTGTGAGGTTGCATGGTGCCGAAGTCGATTATTTCGGATCGAGACCCGAGGTTTACTTCGAGATTATGAAGGGTCTTCAGGATGCTTTAGGTTCCCAATTGAAGCTTAGTTCGGCATTTCATCCTCAGACAGATGGGCCGTCCGAAGGACTTCCAGACGCTCGAGGATATGTTGAGAGCGTGTGTATTGATTGGAGGGTATTAGGAGCGTCATTTGCCTCTTGTGGAGTTCGCATATAACAACAGCTTTCATGCGAGTATTGGCATGGCTCCGTTTAAGGCGTTGTATGGGCGGCCTTGTAGATCTCCTTTGTGTTGGGAAAGACCAGCGATGGGCAGTTGATTGGTCCGGAGTTGGTGCAGGAGATTTGGATAAGATTCAGCTTATTAGGCAGAGGCTTGTTGCAACGCAGGATAGGCAGAAGAGTTACGCTGACAACAGAAGGAAGGATTTAGAGTTCGAGGTTGGCGAGCATTTTTACTGAAGGTTTCGCCTACCCGAGGTGTTGTCAGGTTTGGCAGGCATAGTAAGTTGAGTCCTAGATTCATTGGCCCGTATGAGATTCTTAGGCGGATAGGCAACGTGGCATATGAGCTAGCCTTACCCCCGCGCTAGCGAGCGAGTGTGCATCTTGTATTCCACGTATCTATGCTCAAGAGGTATGTGCGAGATCTGTCGCATATTATTAGTCACGAGCTAGTGGAGATTCAGCCAGACCTGTCGTATGTTGAGCAACCCGTAGCTATCCTAGACCGGAAGGTTCAGCATCTCAGGAACAAGAGTATTGCATCCGTGAAGGTGCTTTGGCGGAACTTCTCGCGAGAGGAGGCTACTTGGGAGCTTGAGGATGCTATGATGAAGAAGTATCCCCATTTGTTTGAGTAGTTTCGTTCTAACTTCGGGGACGAAGTTTTCTTTTAGGGGAGGGTGTAAGGCCCTCGAACTTTGTTCTTTTTTTGGACTTTGTCATGGTGATTAGTTGCTTTGTGTATATAATTATGTGTATATGTAATAATATATTATATTATATATATATATTATATATTTTTTTTTTCTGTACATATTGTATTCAAATGATGCTGTACATATGTATATATGTGTTTATTTATGTACATATTGTTTTTATTTACGTTATACATGTTGCACTTGAATAATGTGGTGTACTATGTATGTAAATTACAGGGTGAATGCATGTTTAAGTGATTTTCTATGTTCTGGCCGAAAGGCCAATTAACGTCAACATGCATTGACGTTTAAGGGAAGGTCGACGTTCAGATAGATGGACGCTGACTCCCATTAAACGGCAGCAATATGGCCATTTATTTCCCAGAAATTATGCGGTTTCAGATCTGAAACAGCTTTGTTTTCTCCGGTTCTAGTTTTGGAAACTACCTCCCAACGGTAGGATTTCCACCTTATTGCGTACGTCGATCCCCTTAGCTTATAAAACACCAGATTATGCGAAGTTAGGTCTTTTGGCTTCTTGAGAAACCCTAGAGCTCTGTGCGAAAAATGTGAACTTTAAAGGATTTGATCTGATGTTTGTGTGCATCTTCCGGCGATCTGCATCGACTGGAGATACTCTGAACATTGGTGAGGCTTCCCTGACTCAGGTGTGCGACCTACATCAACACAAGACCGGATCTGGGAGGATTTGGAGCACCTTCTTGGGTTGGACGAGGAGGGCATCTTCGGCTAATTAATCCCATTCTACAATTTTTAAAAGGCAAGTAATCGAGGGATCTCATCCCTACTCATGTCTCCTAGGTCTCAGGAATTTCATGGGATTTTTCCTCGTGTCCTGGAACCCATAATTCTCTTGTATTTGTGGGATCAGTCTGCACTTCTGCAGACAAGAACTTGACGGCAAGCTTGCTGCCGTCAAGATCCAGAGTTGGCGGCAACATCGTGTGTCGTTAACCCTATTGGCGGCATCCCCCTTGCCGCCAAGTTCGTCTGTTTTTCACAGAACCCTAATTTTCATATCTGTGTGATTATATTTGGACTTGTGGTTGTCTGTGCTTACTGTGAGATTTATGATGGGTCAAGTACGATCAGTAGGTCATGTCATGAGGATGTACTAAATTTTGGTAATTAGTTTTAATTATTAAAATTTCTATAATTGGGCTGTGAGCATGATCTAACCATGATTAATCTTATATAAATATATCGTTGTGGACTAGGGTTTTATAAATTTTCCCTGTTCGTATGATGATTGTTTTTCATGTTTTGAAACTGTTAGATATGACTGTTTACAATGAAACCTGATTAAGTGAAATTCTTGACAAATATGTCTGACATCTATTTAATTATTATAATTAGTTTACAATCCAAAAAATCTGAAAAATTGAGCATGTGACATGTTATCTGTTTAGAACCTGTGATAAACATTTTGTTCTATTTTCATGACAGTAGGTACAGTTATCATTTAACAATGAAAATTTACCATGTTGAGTATGTTCAGTTTATCTTGTATGATTCAGTGATTAGCTGCATGATTAGGACTGTGATATGAGTTATTTGTCACTACGAACAGTAGCATCATGTAAGTAACTGAAGCAATGTGTAATTGTGTAAAAGTGAATGTAATTATGTTAAATGGTGCATGAGAAATGTGTAAACAATGTGATAAAGTGAAATGTGAAAACTGTGCCGATATTGACACTGCTACCTTAGAGGGCTATGGAGCCGTACCGTAGTAAAGTCCCTACGGGAAGGCTCAATGTGTGTGATATCTTATGGGATTAGGATGAAATCCTGGAGGTGGACAAGTACCACTGGTTAGGGTAGAGGGCTTCTCCCGGTTTTGCGCAGTTAACCAAGATCCGTCACTGTGTTGCCTAGGTGATGGGTATGTGTATGTGTTATGTGTGTCCTTCTATATGGTGGTTTGGACTGTGTGTCACGGCAATTAAATGTAAAAGTGCAAACATGTGAATGTTAATATGTAAATTGTGCAAATGTGGCAAATGAGCATGTGAAAGTGTTAAATGAATATGTTAGCATGTGAATAGATGTGGACTTGTGTACATGTGAATTATTTATATTAAAACAGAAAGTTAAATGTATAAATAGGTGTGATAATTGCATGTGAAAATGAGTAGATATCATGCTAGGTATGTTATCTACCATGTACTATAGTTCCATGCTCTAATTGCGTATAATTGTGAAATGATTTGGATAACATTTGAACATTGAATCATGTTGATTATATGTGTAGACAGCATGTTTAGGGTTCCATGTTTAAATTTGTAACGACCCTCCTTATACCAGTACGATTATACCAATCCACGTCGATTAAAGAACACCGTCACAGTGGGACATTTACCCATCGCTAACATTTGATTGAGATATACATGAATATTAAGAGAACAGCGGATAAATAAGTATAAATCTTATTCCATCATCCATATCATATCCACAGTCTAAATAGTAATGAAAAAACTAAAGTCCACATTATTACAATTCTTATACAATTACGTTGTCCATTGCGAATTACATTATTATTGGAATACATACTTATGAAAAGAAAATACAAGAGGGATCTCCCACAACAAAAGCTACTCCTCTCGCTCGGAGTCGCTCCTAACTATCTCCTCGAAGAAGTGGAGACACCTACACCTGTACGCCGAGCAAGTATGAGTCAAAATAGACCCAGCAAGCAATCCATGCACACAACCATAGACACATCACCTGCACATACTATTTTCTACTAATGGAAATAATTATACATGGGGCATGCTTTGTACAAACTAAAACTACCATTCATGGAATCTATAGCAAATAGAAAACATGGCACATGCTTACCAATTTAGAACATAGAACACATGCTAGTTTTCTAAACATTAAGGATAAACATAGTACATGCTTTTATATTTTTAACAATTAAGTATAAAACTTATAACATGAATTTTCTACACCTCTTGTTTATCATGTTTCAAGGAATTTAATTTCATCAAACCATCTTGCAACTTTACATGATTTAAGCATGAAACTATACATAAGGTAAACACATACCTAATATGAATTCTATTAAATTTTTCATGTATTTAACACAATTGTACACACATTTACTTGCTGTTTTGACATGGATTTAGCACATTCACATAAGATTACACTAATTCACATGATAATACATTCACTTAATAGTTCACATTTCACATAATTCACAAGGCACATTTCACATGATCACACACACATGTTCACATTTTCACTGGTTGCTGTGACACATAGTCCAAACCACCACTAGAAGGAACACATATACACATACACTTATCCATCACCTAGGCAACATAGTAATGGATTCTTGGTTAACTGCGCAGAACTGGGAGAAGCACTCTCCACCCTAACCAGTGGTACTTATCCACCTCTAGGATTTATCCTAATGCCCTTAGGATATCACTCACATTGAACTCCCCGTAAGGACTTTACTACGGTACAGTTCCACAACCCTCTATGGTAGCATGTGTCAACACATTAACTATTTATCACATTCACTTTCATTATTCACATGCACTTAACTCACACACCTGTATTTTAACACATATACATGATCAGTTTACATGGCATGCTTTCACTGTTTTCCAATGATAATTGACTCTTAATATAGCCCTAAGCATGCTGCTAACAATGAATTTCACATAATTAACTTGGCATGTTATCATGTCGTTTTCTCTCATTAATCCATAATAGTACCTACTGTTATCAAAATGCAACAAAAATTTAATCACAGGTTCTCAACAGTAAACCCATTACATGCTCAATTTCTCATATTTTTCAGACTTGTAAAACAATTTTAGTATTAAAACATGATTCAATCACTCCCATTCACAATAAAACTACTCATGGCCAAAGTAGTACATTCATGCATATCCTTTCAAATCCTGCTAAAAGTCATTACGAATACATGAAAATATTATGAAACCCTATTGTCCCAAAAATCTATTATTCAAGAATTTTCAGCATTATTTCATGATCACAGTCCACTTGCAGAAATTTAAATAAATAAACCTGTATACAGAAATTCGTCCTAGCTTCATGATGTAACCTACTGCATGTACTTGACCACATATAAAATCTACAGCATGTACATAGATCCAGAAGTAAGGAAAATGTGTCCTCAAGATCAAACAAGCATTCTGTCAAAACCTGTTGAACTTGACGGCACAGATGCTGCCGCCAACATGGGTTAACGGCACAAGATCATGCCGCCAACCAGGGATCTTAATGGCACTAGATGTGTAGCAACCTGAATTTTAAAGAAAAATAAAAATTTTAATAATAATTAAAAACTCAGCTAAAGGGATATTCAATGAAAAGAGCATTAAATAACACCCATTAAATGGAAAAGAGTATGGGCTTTGCTTAATGGATCCTCTAGAACTTATTGGGTCAAAATATGAATCACAAATAGTAAATAAAAGAAATACCCTAAATTCGGAGTTTTAATTATCTCCTAATGGAAAGGGGTTATTAAAGCAATAAAAGTTGCAATAGAGTTGAATTGGATTCCTAAACCTACCCCATATAGTCTAGCATGAATTTAGATACTATCCTAACCCAATTAGAGATTGGAAAGCAAGAGAGAAAGGTGGGTTAGGAAATCTCTAATTAGAGGAATTTAGTAGTAGTAGGAATATGAACTTGTATTTATATAAATCCACCTCTTAAACCCTCATGGCCGGCCCTAGCTCGTGCAAAGGGGTTCTTGGACGTGGAGAAGAGGCCAGGAGGAGGAGAAATCGAGGAGAGGAAGATCCCAATCAGCTTCTTCCTTCGTTCTTGGAGTTCTAAGCCCTAGAAGATAAATCGAGTCAAGGTAGGCGTTCTCACGAGCAATTAAATTAAACTCGTCTGTAGGTAGTTCCAATCACCAGGAACAAAGCCCTCTTGATTCTCTCTTTTTTATCGAGCCAATCTTTTGTTCTTGATTTTTAAAGATCTGCAAACATGATAACCTCGAGACATCATGTTTAATTCAAATCTCATGATACTTGATCCCATGCTTCGAAATTCTTACTGTAGATACTTCATGTTGTTAGGGATCTTTTGCCCCTAAAAGCCCTAAATTTCATCGAGCATGCTGATCGAATTTATCAATCTTTCTCCGCTGTGACATGTTCTGAATAACCTCATTCTTGCTCATGTTCAACCCTATATGAACCATTCTCTCTCTCTAATTCCTATTTACTGGAAGTACTCTCGCATGTCTAGTTTCATTTGCCACTGGTTTCATGATTTTTCATCGTGTATACAATTAGTTATGATTTTCTGAACGACCCTGTATCAAAATCTGATATTTCTAGACCGCAATCCAAGACAGAGCAGAACTCTGTCAGGCTCAGGCGTAGACCTGTGAACGCGACGGCCCGATAGGCCGCGTTCACAAGGGACATCGCGACGGAGTGCTTTGTCGCGATCTGATCGCGACAGGGCCTATCGTCGCGATCTGCTGACCAGACCGTCGCGACCCTCATGCAACCCCGTCGCGACCTGTCTGCCCGAACCGACATGCCTGTCGCGACCTGTACAAGCCACCATCGTGATCTGCCCTGCCCCTGTCGCGACCCTTACTGGCCTACGTCGCGTTCACAGGATTTTGCATGAAAACCCATAAAATTTATTACTCTCAGTAGAAACACCTGTTTTAAATTGGAGCTATATTGAATGCTTTAAAATACATATTCACGACTTCTTTTCTATCTATGATTTCTCTTACACATGCACACACCTGAACCATCCATATATGGCTGAAATCTGGCATAAAATATCTCATAATGTATCTGGTAATTTATGGCAATAAAGTATATTAATTGCCCTATTTTAAAGGACTTGTATTCGTTTCTAGCGTTGTTTATATACCGATATCGACGCTCCACTGTTCTAGAATTCCTCTAGAACGTCGAGCACCTATTTTTATATACACACTTTATTTGGCTTGTGGTGAACTCTCCGTCAGATATTCCTTTCGCCAGACTAGTGAAACCTTGCATAAGGCCTCCGTAAGTCTCCTCTGATCATGGATTCCCACATGGTCGACGAGCCGGTTGTACACAAACACCTATTACACCCTTTAGGGATCAATATGGTCCAAACGGCTATTAGAAGTTCGCTCTCATCTTGAATCACGCCGGACCTCTGGACCTGTGCTTAACATGGCCAGTGGTAGGGTCGTGAGTTCCACCTGACTGCCAACACCATGTGCGCGTGTTGTGCAACTATTACTATCGCCTGTTTACCCGACGTGTTACGTGAAATGTCCACTAGCTTTCGTCTATACTCTACTCTCTCATCTATTCACGTTCACTCTGCTATCCCATCTATTCTTCTAGTGCTCTTGTCTATTTCTTGGTACTCTATATTGGTCATTGACTGATTGTCTAAAAGATAAACAATATAACCAATACTTGGCAAAATATAAAGGGCCCGATCTGGTCCTGGGATGTGCGCCCGAAAGTTCTAGTGCCCATGGGAGTTAAATGATCAGAGTGTTTGGCATTACACTCAAGTGCTATCTATCTCGACTATCTATATGACAATCAAAACATAAAACGTGCTATACTCTCTCGATGTCTAGAATGACAAACAAAGTGCTATACTCGTCGTGCTATTTTTATACTTGTGCTAGGTGCTATGGCCATCCTACTATTCGTGCTATACTCGATGCTTGTGCTACTTTTGGAAACTATACTCGATCTCATGCTATTGTGCTATCCTGTTACCAGTTGTGCTATCTCTTGCTATATTTTGACTCTCTTGTACCTGCTATTTAGATACTCTTCCATTAAATGTGTTAATTATTTAAAGCCTGCTTGAGCCTGAGATTTAAGTCCTACTGGGCGTTATCGCTCACCCTACGTTATTTAATGTTGTGTTCTCAGGTGAGACCAAGGATGACACATACACTCACGAGGAAGGGAATGACCAAGAGTGAAGCCAGGAGTACCCTCGAGTCATCATGTTATCTTAGAGTTGTAGTTAGTTATTTCCTTTTATTACAATGTAATTGGGCCCTATAGAATGGCTCTGATATTAGTGGTTGTAACTAGACATTTGAAAAGTTATTAATGAGAAAGATTTGCTTTAGTATTATTCAATGTGCAATGGTTTGATGTCTAGTATTCGCTCTATACCTTTTTCTTGCAACTGCTTCGCGCTCCGATATTCCGCGTCGGGGCATGACAAGATGTCACCGTTAAGTTCCTGTCTGCAAAACATAGATTGAACGCACAAAACAAAGGTGAATGGGGGTTCCAGGACACGAGATAAATTCTGTAAAATTCCTAGGACCTAGCTGACATGTGTAGGGTTATGTACAAAGACTACTTGCCTCTCAAAAATTGCTAAACAAGATTTAATTATCGGAGAAGCTCTTCTCGGCCAAGCCAAGAAGCCCTCCAATCTCCCCTCGATCCGGATTCTGTGTTGATGGATGAAGCACGCAGGAGTTGGGAAGCTTTACTGATGTTCCAGTCCTTCCAGTCGATGTAGATCGCCAGGAAATACACCAAGTCTCCGGATCAAAGCCTCCAAAGTTTTAGGTTTGCACAGACAGTTCTAGGGTTTTGACAAGAAGCCAAAAGACCTAATCCGGACGCAAGAGGGTGTTTTTATAAGCTGAGGGGGTTTAGGGACGTGTTAAGGGATGGATCCTATCATTGGGAGATGTTTTCTAATCCGGAGCACAAGAACGTGGCTTTTTCTTGATCTGAAACCGCAACAAGTTTTGGGAAATAGACGGTCACATTGGTTGCCGCCAAGTGGGAGTTGGCGTCCATCGATCTGGATGTCTACCCACTTCTAACGTCCATGCATGTTGACATTAACATGCACTTCGGCCAGAACACAGAAATGCAGAAAACCATGCTTACACTATGTACATACATGCAATGTATAATGTATAACTTACATACTATCTACACAATGTAAATAAAACAACATATGCTTAATAAACATATATATATATATTATATATATATGTACAAAATAATTACATACATATGCATATATACATTACATGTCACTATACACAAGGTATTTACACACACACATGACCGAAACTAAAAGGGCAAAACTCGAGGTCTTACACCCTCTCCCCCTTAAAGAAAACTTCGTCCTTGAAGTTAGAACGACACTACTCAAACAATTGGGGATACTTCTTCTTCATAGCATCCTCAAGCTCCCAAGTAGCCTCCTCTCATGAGAAGTTCCGCCACGCACCTTCACGGACACAATGCTCTTGTTCTGAAGATGCTGAACCTTCCGATCAAGAATAGCTATTGGTTGCTCAACATAAGATAGATCTAGCTGGATCTCCACTGGCTCCTGACTAATAACATGAGATGGATCTCAGACATACCTCCTGAGCATAGATACGTGGAAAATAGGATGAACACTAGCTAACGCTGGGGGTAAAGCTAGCTCATATTCACGCTGCCTAAACGTCTGAGAATCTCATACGGGCCAATGAATCTAGGACTAAATTGTTATGCCTGCCAAATCTGACAACACCTCGAGTAGGCGAAATCTTCAAAAATACATGCTCACCAACTCGAACACCAAATCCTTTCTTCTATTGTCGGCGTAACTCTTATGCCTATCCAGCGCCGCAACAAGCCTCTTCCTGATAAGCTAGATCTTATCTGAAGTCTCCTGCACTAACTCCGGACTAATCAACTGCCTATCACCAGTCTCCTCCCACACAAAGGAGATCTACAAGGCCTCCATACAACGCCTCAAATGGAGCCATACCAATACTCGCATGAAAACTGTTGTTATATGCGAACTCCACAAGAGGTAAATGACACTCCCAATCACCCTTCCAATCCAACACACACGCTCTCAACATATCCTCGAGCGTCTGGATATTCCTCTCGGACTGTCCATCTATCTGGGGATGGAACACCGAACTAAGCTTCAATTCTGAACTTAATGCGCCTGAAGACCCTTCCACAACCTCGAAGTAACCTCAGATCTCGATCCGAAATGATCGACTTCGGCACACCATGCAACCTAACAATGTTACTAACATACATCTAGCTAAACTCTCCACGAACTGCTTCTTTCATAGGTAAGAAATGCACAGTCTTAGAGAATCTATCTACAACTACCCAAAATGAGTCATTGCCCTTCACTGATCTGGGCAAACCCGTTACAAAATCCATGGTGACAGCCTCCACTTACAACAGGGATTTCCATCTTCTGCATAAGACCAGATGGTCGCTGCCGCTCAGCCTTCACTTGCTGGCATACTAAACTCTGGATACGAAATCTACTACATCCTTCTTCATGCCAGACCATCAAAATGATCTCTTCAAATCCTATACATCTTAATGTTTCCCAGATGAATAGAGAATCTAGACCTATGAGCTTCTGCTAATGCATGCTCACGGACATCTACAATATCGGGGACACATACTCGGTGATGAAATCTAATCACACCATCGTCATCACGAGCAATGTCCGCCTTGCCACCAACTCCTGGAGTCTAGGGTCGGCCTTCTGCTGCTCGATCACTTCGTCACACCGAAGACGGATAGACAACTGAGCCACGAAAGCCTGACATAATGGCTCTAACTCAGTCATCGCATAAGCAACATCCTCCAACATCTTCCAATCCTACTGGAGTAGGGACCACTTCCTACTAAGAGCATCCGCTACGACATTCGCCTTTCCTGGATGATACTGAAGATCAAAGTCGTAGTCTTTGAGGAACTCAATCCATCTCCTCTGACGCAGGTTTAATTCCTTCTGCGAGAAGAGATACCTCAAACTCTTATGCTCAGTGAACACCTCAAATTTGACACCATAAAGATAGTGTCTCCAGATCTTCAGTGCATGAACCACTGCTGCAAGCTCCAAATCATGAGTCGGATAGTTACGCTCATGCTCCTTCAACTGGCGAGAACATATGCCACTACCCTTCCTTGCTACAACAACACACAGCCTAAACAAATCCGAGACGCATGTGTAGATGGCAAAACCCTCTACACCACTTGGCAAAATTACACCGGGGCAGAAGTAAGCTTAGCCTTCAATATTGAAGGCTATCCTCACACTCTTCGGACCAGACAAACTTCACACCCTTCCTGGTTAGCTTAGTCAAAGGGCGGCGATAGATGCAAATCCCTCAATAAATCACCGATAATAACCTGCTAAACCAAGGAAACTCCGAATCTCCGATGGGGTCATGGGGATCTCCAATCTAATACAACTTGGACCTTCGCTGGATCAACTACTACACCAGCACTGGAGATAACATGCCCAAGGAAATGAACCTCGCGCATCATAAATCGCACTTGCTGAACTTTGCATACAGCTTGTGCTCTCGGAGAACTTCTAACACAACCCTCAAATGCTGACGGTGTGTAGCCTCATCCGGAGAATAGACTAGCACATCATCGATGACACCACTACAAAACTATCTAGATAAGGTCAAAACACCTTTCATGAGATCCATGAACGCTGCAGGGGTGGGTTAGACCAAAAGGAAAAACCAAAAACTCATAATGTCCATAACGAGTCTAAAGGCTGTCTTGGACACATCTTTGCTCCTAATCCTCAACTGATGATAGCCAAACCGTAATTCAATCTTGGAAAAGATCGATGCATTCTACAACTGGTCAAATAGATCATCGATCCGCGATAAGGGATACATGTTCTTCACAGTCACCTGGTTGAGCGTTCATAATCAATGCACAACCTAAGTGAACCATCCTTCCTCTTTACGAATAATACAGGGCGCCCCAAGGAGATACACTAGGGTGAATAAATCCCTTATCTAGCAAATCTTGCAACTACTTCCTTAACTCAGCTAACTCCGCAGGTGCCATCCGATATGGAGCCTTTGAGATAGGAGAGGTGCCTGGAAGCAACTCTATGGTAAACTCTATCTCCCTAATTGATGTCAATCCAGACAAATCATCAGGAAAAATGTCTGGAAACGCCTACACTACATCAATCTTCTCAAGGGTAGGTGAATGATCAGCCTTCGGTATTATACCACGCTGGCAAGAAATGCGTCACAACCCTTATTTACCATCCTCATCGTATTCATGGCGGAGATGACAAACCTTTCCGCTAAGTTCCTTGGCAGTGGATGTGATGTAACACCCCAGAAATTTAGTGATTTAAAAATTTTAGAAATAAAGGGGAATAAATAAATTCCGCAATTATCGGAATGATAAAACTTACGTAGCATTATCGTACGAGAGAAAACACATCGGAAACTTCCGTAAAAATTATAAATCAACCCCAAATATTGTTCCTAAGTGTTCCACGAAGGAATTCATGCAACGAAAAATCTGATTGGTCGAGTGTACGTCACACATGACCAAGTTAACCGAATTAGGAAACTAAGTCGGAAAATTGTTAACACGGAAAAATAACCAAACCATAAATTAAATAAACATATTGGAGAGACTTCCAACACCATGTATTAATACCCATTAACAAGATTGGGCCAATGGAGCACATTTGGCTCAAGGATAAAAATTGGGACAAGAAAATACCCAGAAATTCGTGTATGTAATTATGCAATAATTAGGGAGGAAATTTAGGGTTAAAATTAGGGTAATTAGTTATGCAAGGTAAGCCAAAACGGACCCAACTCTAAGAGGTGGTCTCCTAAACCCTATGCCACTCTAATTGGGAGGGAGAATCCCAAAACATGGAAGGGCCAAGCAGAATTCGCAGCCCCCTTTCCTAGTCCAATTAGGACATGTAGTTACACCCTAAATCTATAAGAACTCGTCATTAAACTCTTTGGGAAGGTTTAGCAACAAGTTGGGTCGAGAGCAGAAAGCTTGGGGCGCTGGAGAAGAGGAAACGGTTGGGGAAAACGTGGTCTTCCTCAACCTCGCTCTGCATCGACCCAAAACCTGCAGGGAGTTCTTAGCATTCAAAGGTAGGTGTTCTTGGGCCAAGATTAATGAAACCCTATACCATCTTGTAGAGCTTCGAGTCTATGTTCATTTGCACTTGATTTGCCCAATTTTCATGAAGTATACATGGAGTATTAGTCGTTTTCCCTAAGTCGTGCACAGTTAGGGCTTTTCCCATTCTTCTATTATGCACGCGATTTGATACCGAATTAGACTAAACTTCCTTCATGAAAGTTATTCTACACGTAGTCTCGATCATCTTTCATGTTTAACCTTTTGTCTAAATGTCATTAGTTAGAGTGTTACAAGTGTGGTAAGTAAATCACTGCATGAGATGTGTTTTCAGGTTACACATGACCTTTATGTTCTTCATATTTCTTGGGATTCGAAACTGAATTAGATCAAACCCCCACATAAAAGTTCTTCTAATAGTTGTCCTCGTCATGTTTTTGTTGAATGTTTTGTCTAAATGTCATTAGTTAGAGAGTTATAGTGTTGTAAGAGGGTTGCTGCATGACACTACGTCTGCAGATTTCACTTGTCTTACACTTTGAGTTTGACTTGATTAAAGCCTATCAAACCCTCATTATTTTTCTAATTCCGATTTACTGGAAGCACCCTTGCATGCTAGATTAGTTTAAAACTAGTTTCGGTATTTTTCATTCACTGTACAATTGTTCTCTATTTTGAAGCACCATGTGTCAATATAAGGCAGTTCTGAACCGCAATCCAAGAACTTGTCCTTTCTCTATGGGATTCAGGCGCAGACCCTGTGAACGCGATGGCCCGATAGGCCGCGTTCGTCTCGTGCGACAGTATACTCGTCGCGTCTATTCACGACGAAGCGCCCCGTCGCTATCTCGCTCCCTGATCTGACTGTCCCGTCGCGATCTTCACATGCCGTTGTCGCGTTCTGTTCCCGACCCGTTGCGACCCTCATTGGGGTCCGTCGCGACCTGACCCCGGGTCTGATAGCCCTGTCGCCTTCTTCATATGTACCCGTCGCGATCTACCTGCCTGATCTGACAAGCCTATCGCGATCCTTACAAGCACTGTCGCGTTCTGATCTTACCCCATCGCTACCTTAAAGTACCACCGACCGACGCGATCTCAGGATTTTTACATAAACCACGTGTTTTCTTGCAAATCATAATGTATATCCGAGGTCTGTTTAACATGATATTTAGTGTGTAAATGCATGTCTTGGGTCTGATCGTTACATGATGTCTACTAGAATGTGCATGATGTTAGATAGTATGCATGGACCTAAAAGTAATCACCCATTGAAAAACGGTATGATATGATATGATTCTAATGTGTATTTGTGATTGACCTTATGTTCATTGGATTATCTTGTGATCTTACTTATTGTCAATTGATATGATAAGAATATGATATGAATGTGGGGATGAATACATGTTAGTATGGACTTGTTAGTTGAGTTTATATCATGATTTGCATATGAGTTTCAATAGTTATATGCTTTCCGATGTCAATTAATTATTTGTCAATTGCATACATGTTAGGAACGATTCGTGACTCGTCACTGACACATTTGCACGATTAGGCACACCCTTCTTGGGGAATTGAGAGCTCTCTGCCGGTCATTCGAATCGGCAAGACTAGCGATCTTTTCCTTAAGACCTCCGTAAGTCTCCGCTCTCTATGGATTCCACCATAGAGGCCGAGCTGGTTGTACCATGAAGTACCCGGGAGATAAAGAGCACATGTTCCGCGTACGATCTGTCATTAGTCATCCTCATGTCAAGACATTAACGAATTATGAAACATAAGATACGTCGTTATACTACCCATTTGTTCTCTTGAGCTATTGTCACACCTTGACTCTATGATGATCATGTCTTATTACATAAGCTTGTCATTGAAACTCCGTGGCCATAATATGAATATGTTTGTTCGGCACAATATGGGACTTCGGTCCATTTGTTGGGTTGAGTTTGAATTTAATACATTTCCCCTTATAATTTTGATGATGACAAGTTGTGATTTTATTGCATAATGATTGGAACATGTTAAATACATCACACATGTAATAACAATGCTCAAAAGGCATGTTTCCAAACACATTAGATCACATATATTCATAATCTATACATTGGACTAATGATTTAGTGTTTATTTCTCAGGGACATGTACTTCTTGCAATGGTAGTGGCGACACACCCACTGCTGGTGTCGACACGGGGCATCAATCCCTGAAGAAATTCATGAAGACAGGGTTCACTGTGTCGACACAGTCCCAGGCAGTGTCGACACTAGACCCAATCTCCAGAAGTCCCTTTGCCAGACTGGGACAGTGTGTCGACATAGCCAGTGAGTGTGTCGACACTAGAGCCTCTCCCAGAAGACCTATTTTGTGGAATTGGGACAGTGTGTCGACACACCAATGACTGTTTCGACACACTCCGGCAACTTTTTCATCTTAAGTCCCACCTGGACACGTGGCATTCTAGGGATCACTTGGATTGGCCTTGGATCATGTGCCTACGTACTCCAAGGGTTCTTTTGGCCATGTTGGGGTATAAATACCTATCTAATCGGCCCCCAAAAGCAGAACTCCTGAAGATCCTTCCAGAAAGCGCCTTTTGGCGGCAAGACAGAGTCTCTCCCGTTCTTGCTCTCCCTGTGCTGCTGTAAGCAATTCCCATCCTTGCAATCACAAGAAGTGAAGATTGATCCATGAAGATGATGTGAGATCACTTCCAATGGAGCAGATCAAGTAGAAGTAGCCAATTGAGAAGAGTTCAAGGAAGATCTAGAGGCACCAGTTGCAGAGCATCGCCCAGGGATTTAAAGCAATCAAGGACCTTCTCAATTCAGCCTTCTACAAGGGAGTTCTTCTGAAGAACAAGAATTACATACTATCCTCAATTCTCCATTGTTCTTCTGAGTCATTCTTGAGATTGTGCATATAATTGTTACACCAGTCTCTTTGAATGAACTCTTTATAGATCCGATCATTGCTAGAGGATCTGGATCTTGTTGTTTTTGATCTAGCCGGTTGGTTGTGTGAGCCGTTGTGCTCAGTTGTGTTGAGTGGTATACTCAGTGTGTGGTTGAGCCTGTGTGCTCAGGTTTCTAGAGTGGTCGTGCTCTAGAGGTTGTGTGTGAGTTGTTGAACTCAGTGTGTTGGAGTTGTCAAGCTCCAGTGTGGGGTACTCAAGTTGAGTAGTGGAGCCTCACTGTGTGAGGGGTGGATGTAGGAATCACTGGTGTGATTTCTGACCACCTAAAAATCTTCTGTGCAGTGGTTTGATCTGTGATTTATTTAACTTTGCGCTAGATGTATGCATAGGATTTTCGCTTACACTACTGATTGACTTGATCACACACTCTAATTACTCAAATCACACAATCACACATCAGATCAGTAAATTGCATTTCTAATTTGTCTCTGATTTAAAGCATCTTTTAAAATTGGCTAAGCTTCCGCAGTATTTGGCCTAGATCTATTCAACCCCCCCTTCTAGATCTGGTCCATGCTATTTTCGATCCTACAATTGGTATCAGAGAGGGTTCATATCTGATCTGAGTGTTTCTGTTTGTTCTGTGTGTTCACTTGCTTGTTGTTAAGTGTTTCTTCACTATACTTCAGTTTGATCAATCGATTCTCGAGGTTTTATTGCTGATGGCCATTCCATCAATAGGCACCCTTCTTCAATGGGACTGACTATTCCTATTGGAAGAATCGCATGCAAGTCTTCCTTAGAGCCCAGAACTATGAGATTGGAGGGTAGTTGAGGTAGGTCCTTATGAGAACTAGGGAGAAGAGGAAACCTGGACAAGGGAACAAATTAGGAGGGCCACCCTAAACTACAGTGCCATGAACATGGTTCAATGTGCAGTCCACCAAAAGAGTACTCAAGAATCTCCATGTGCAAATCTTCTAAGGAGATGTGGGATAAGCTTGAGTAACTTTATGAGGGAACATCCCAAGTTAAATAAACCAAAGCAAAATATTCTTGTTTCTGAATATGAATTATTCATGATAAAATCTGATGAATCAATTTCTGAAATGTTTGCTAGGTTCATGATAATTGTCATAGACTGAAGGCTCTAGGTAAAGACTACACTGATGCTGATTGGTAAGAAGATCTGCGCTCTCTTTCATCTATTTGGCACACTAAGGCCACTGTTGTTGAAGATTCTAAGATTTATCCAAAATTTCTTTGGATGAACTCATAGGATCTTTAATGACATATGAAATAAACTTGAAAAGAAATGAGAGCATATAATCAAGACCAAACCAGTAGCACTTAAAGCTTCATCAAGTAACAAGGACAAAAGTCAAGAGAAACAAGTTCTGATGAGTCTGAGTCAAATGAGGATGAACTTGCCGTCGACTAGGCAATTCAGAAATTTCTAAAATCTAGAAAAGGAAAATTCACTAGGAAAAAGAAATTTTCATCTGGCAAAAGAAATATTCTTCTTCAAATAGAAATCAAAGAACTGATGAAGTTATCATTTGCTACAGGTGCAACAAACACCAGGACACATGAAAGGAGAGTGTCCTGAGAACAAGAAGGACAAGTAAAAGAGATCAACAAATTGAAGAAGCCTAAAGCAATGGTATCAACTTGGTTAGATGATGATCCAAGTGTGATGAAGAAGAAGAGAAGTCCTCAAGCATGAAAGTGAGGAGATATGCTTTATGGCTAACAGTACTGATGGAAAGGTAGGTACATCTTTTGGATTATACAATTGATGATTGGCAAGATGCTTATGCTGAACTAGTTGAAAAATATTCTGAAACAAGAAAGAAAATAAGCATCTGAAGAAAAAATTGAAAACATCTTGCATAACTATTCCTCAAACAGAAGAATTTCTGAATTGGAAAATGAAGTGTCTGAGCTTAATGAAGAAAAGGAAAGCCTTCTTAAATGAAATTGATGAGCTCAAACTTGCATCCCAAAAAGCCAGTAATGACTTTAAAAACTATCTGAAAAATTGGAATTGCAACAAAAAAAAAAACAACAAGGTGTTGATGAAATCAAAACTTTGGAAAAACCAGTTGAAAAAAAAAAAGAACAAGTCATTGAAACATTCACCAAAGGAAAAGACAACCTTGATGCCTTGTTAGGAACAAGAATGAAATCTGTAACACATGGACTAGGATTTACCACACAAAATCCAAGAAAGTCAAATCTGGTGAAATGAGGGAGAAAGCACCCTTAAAAAATTTGTTAAAAGTCCTAGTCCTGACAACAACAAAAACAAGCAAGTATCAAACAACACATCGAAAACCTTGGAAAACCAGAACAAAAAGAAACTAGACGGGGACACACATGGCTGATAGGTCGACACCAATCAACAAAAAGATGAAAACTGTGATTGCTGAGTCGACACAAGTCAAAGACAGGTCGACCTGCTCAAGTTCAAAAACCAACAACCAGTCAACCAAAAAATCAAATAAAAATTTGAAAAGTAACAAAAACACAAAAGGAAACATTCATGACAAACCTTGGACATCCAAGACAACACATCAAGATGAGTGTATCAATTCTTGGAACCAATGGTATCACAATCCTTTTTGGTACCATTCTCAATTCTTTTATCCAAACTTCTCAATGTACCAACAAAACCCTTGGTTTGGACCTCCACAAATGAATGATCATTTCCAAATGCATAACCTCCATCCTCATGAGAAAAAGAACACTGGTGTTTTTATTCCAAAAGGAAAGGATAAATTGAAAAAGGCAAAAAACACCACTGAAACAAAACAAAAGCAAAAAACAAATCAGATTTGGATTAAAAAAGATTTGTTGTCAATGTTCAAACAATCTGATGGTCCCAACAATGTTGGGTACCAAAATCTTCTCTTCACTGATTGATTTTGCAGGAAGGTCGTGCACCCAACTCAAATGTGTGGTTTCTTGATAGTGGGTGTTCACGACATGACAGGAGATAAAGCAAAATTTTCATTCTGATCGAAAAGGAGGGAGGTTCTGTGACATTGGAGGTAAAAATAAAGGAAAAATCATTGGATCTGGAAAGGTTGGTCAATCTTCCTCAAACTCAATGAAAATGTTTTATTAGTTGATGGTCTGAATTATAATTTGCTGAGCATTAGCCAACTATGTGACAAAGGTCACAAAGTTGTGTTTGAATCAGATTTTTGCAGAATAATGACTCTTCAACTGATGAAATAAAATTCTTTGGAAAAGAGGAAAACAATGTTTACATGATCAACCTTGATAAAAACTTTTCTGAAAACATTTGTCTTGTTGCAAATAAAAATGAAATTGCATGGACTTGGCACAAAAGACTTGGTCATGCAAGTTTCAGAACAATAAATAAACTGTTAAGGCTAAACTTGGTCAAAGGTCTTCCTGAATCTTTTTCAAATGTAGAGAATCAACTTTGTGGGATTTGTGCCCAAGGAAAACAAACCAGAAAATCTTTTAAAACCTTCAATGATGTACTCACATCTAAACCACTAGAATTGCTTCATATGGACCTCTTTGGCCAACAAGGATTCTAAGTCTTAGTGGCAAAAGATATGCTTTGTCATTATTGATGATTTTACTAGATTTACATGGGTTATCTTTTTATCCCACAAAAGTGATGCTTGTCTAGAATTCAGGATTTCTGTACCACTGTCTTAACTGGTTTTTCTTATAAAATCAAAAATATTTAACTGATCATGGGGGTGAATTTGAAAACAAATCATTTTCTGATTTATGTGCTGAACTTCACATATTTCACAAGTTTTCTTACCAAGAACTCCAGAACAAAATGGGGTTGTGGAAAGAAAGAATAGAACACTTGTGGAAATGGCAAGATCCATGCTCTTGGAAAGCAAATGCCCAAATCCTTCTGGGCTGAAGCTGTAAATACAACAAATCATATTCTCAATAGAGCATTGGTCAGACCAAAAATCAGAAAAACCCCTTATGAATTGTTGAAAAACAAAAAGCCAACCTTGTCTTATTTCAAAGTCTTTGGGTGTAAATGTTTTGTGCATAACAACAATAAAGAAAACTTGATAAATTCGATGCTAAAAGTCATGAAGCCATTTTTCTTGGCTACTCTGAAATTTCAAGAGCTTTTAGAGTCTACTCTCTCAAAAACAAAACTGTTGAAGAATCTCCACATGTAGTTTTTGATGAAAATTCCTTTTCAACTCACTATTCTAAATCTTGCAGGGACTGTCCAGATAATGAAGAGGATGACTTCATTGTTGATTCTTCACCAACTGTTGAGGAGAATGAAGACCTTGGTGAAAATTGAACAATCACTCACCTACTCCAAGTGGATCAGGTAATGTTGTTCCAAATTAAATGCACCTCAACAGGTAATTCCTGAACACAAATTTTTGAGAGATCACCCAATAGAAAATGTTGTTGGCAATGTGCATGATAGGGTTAGAACAAGATCATCTTTCTTGAATGCAATTCATGAATACCCACTAGCACTAATCTCCAAATTGAACCCAAATATAGTGTGGGAGTTAGTACCTGAGATAGTGATCAATCTGTCATTGGCACTAGATGGGTATTTAGAAATAAACTGAATGAAAATGGTCAAGTCATAAGGAATAAAGCTAGACTAGTTGCCAAGGGGTACAATCAAGAATTTGGAATTGATTTTGAAGAGTCTTATGCCCCTGTAGCTAGACTAGAAGCTGTGAGAATATTTCTACTTTTGCATCATCATTGAAATTTAAAGTTTTCCAAATGGATGTCAAAAGTGCTTTTTTGAATGGATACATCAAAGAAAAGTTTTGTTGAACAACCTCCAGGCTTTGAAAATGAAAAATATCCTGATCATATTTTCAAGCTTCATAAGGCTCTTATGGTCTTAAGCAAGCTCCAAGAGCTTGGTATGATCGTTTGAGCTCTTTCTGTTGGAAAAAGGATACTCTAGAGGTAATGTTGATCAAACTTTGTTCACAAAAACTGTAAATAAACAATAATTGCTGTCCAAATTTATGTGATGACATAATTTTTGGATCCACAAATAAAAGCATGTGCACTGAATTTGCAAATCAAATGAAAACTGAATTTGAAATGAGCTTGATGGGAGACTTACAATTTTTCTTGGGACTGCAGGTTAACCAAACCAGTGAGGGATCTTCATAAGCCAAACCAAGTATGTCAAAGAACTTCTGAAAAGGTTTGACTTCCAGAACCTCAAGCACTCAAGCACACCCATTGCAAGTTAATGTAAAACTAGAAGAAGATTCACTTGGTAAGTCAGTAGACCCAAAAACATACAGAGGTATGATTGTTCTCTACTCTATCTCACTACTTCTAGACCTGATATACAATTTAGTGTATGCTTGTGTGCTAGATTTCAAGCTAATCCTAAAGAAAGTCACATGCTTGCTGTTAAAAGAATTTTCAAATATCTTGTTGGAACATGTGATCTTGGTATTGGGTATCCTACTGTTGTAAATTAGATTTGATTGCCTATTGTGATGCTGATTATGCTGGTGTAAACTTGATAGAAAAAGCACAAGTGGCTTGTGTTTGTACTTAGGTGGATGCCTAATCTCTTGGGCTTCCAAAAAGCAACACTCAGTTGCTCTATCAACTGCAGAGGCTGAGTATGTTGCAGCTGGTCGATGTGGCACTCAATTCTTTGGGTGAAACATCAGCTTCTTGATTATAACCAAGAGTTAGGTTGTGTTCATTCTTTGTGATAACACAAGTGCCATAAATCTGTCTAAAAACCCAATTCAGCATCTAACAAAACACATTGAAATTAGGCATCATTTCTTGAGAGATGAGGTAGCAAGAAAATCTTTTGAATCCTCTTTATTGAAACTGAAAAACAAATTGCTGACATTTTCACTAAACCTCTTCCTGACAACAGATTTTCATCCTTGAGGAGAGAGCTTGGTTTATGCAAATGTCCATCTTCTTGATATCTCTCATTGGGTTGAGTGCTTAGGCATGTTCTGAGGGGGAGTCACTGTTCCATCATTCTTCTTTGCTTCCTTGATTCATGTTGTTCACATCTCTCACAATCAACTTCCATTTCTTTTTGTCAATAAATTCTTCAACTCACATTGTGTTGAAATTCTTGGTATATCAAATGGTGATTTGAAGAAGGACAAGTTCTGCTTGTCTGGACACTTTCACTATGTGAGAGTATGTGTATCAAGAATTAAATATGCAATTGTTGAGGGGGAGTTTTTGCTCTTCGAAAAGAAACATTTCAGTTTTCCCAATTCTTGCATATCTTTATCCTGATGAATTTTTTTGGAATCATCATTTCAGGGGAGCTAATGAATTCACTACTCATTCTTTTACAAAATTCAAGATTCCTCTTGAGTTATCTCAACTTCCACTCATGATGTGCTCATTAAGTTTGTCTAGAACCTCAAAATGACTTCTTGATTGATCTACTACATTTTTACAGTCAACTCTCAACTATACTCTTCAAGCCTACAGAAATTTAAATCTCTTTCAAAGACTGAAGGATCATGTGTGTTTTGAATTTAAACACTTCTTTTGCAACTGATGTGGGATAAAATTGTTCTCAACTTTATAAAGTTCTCCTTATTTGTATTATTCAACAGAGCAATGACACAAATGCTGAGAAACTACAAACCTTCACAATGAATGAAGTGTCATGTATGTCATGAGGTATTTATTGCTATCTCTGTTCAAAGGGGTTCAACAAATCAAAAATAAAAACAAAAGATTTCTATACTTTTTGATGATGACTGAGTAACTGGAAATATTGGCGTCTTATAAACGTATATTTTCACGTCAAAAGGTTATCATTTTTCCCTTGAAACTGGATAATGAGCAAATCTTTAGTAACCAGATACTATGGTGTGTAAAAAGCATTAGTTCTTGAGTGAACAAGATTTACTACATTTGATAGTTTGATTAAAAAAAAAAATGTGTGTCCAAGGAGAATTGCTTAAAATAAACATTTTTGTCTTCCATCAGTTAGCTTAAAGTTGTTTACCTTCACAGATTGATTTCATTATAAAAGACATTTTTATTTCTTTGGATTGAAGAATATGGTAGTTTGTCATTGGCTGTTGGATTGTCCTATATCACTCAAACTAACATTTTAATGGCTCAAGTCACTTAATGAATATCCCTGTAGGCTGTTTGTGTAAAACTTGAAGTATTGTTGGATTTTTTTGTAAAAATATGACAAATGAATTCTTTGGCCTCTTAAAAATCCTTGTCCAGTTGATTCCATCCATATTTCATCATTTTAAAGATTTCCCATAATTTACAAATTTTCCTCATGCTCATATCTTCAAAACTTCTTCAGGCAGGTCGACACAACCCCTATCATGTGTCGACGCATAACAGTTCCAGGCGGTTCTTTTGTTTGGAGCCGTTTGGGGCTTGTGTTCCCGCGGGTTATCTTACCCAAAGCCCTTTTCTTCCCCAGGTCGACCCATAGCCGCCATTTGCCTTTGCAAACGGCAGAGATTTCTCTTCCTTCCCTCTTCCCACCATCTCTGACTCCATCTTCCTCTCATCTTCTCCACCATCCCCTGTTTCTCATCTTCTTCTGCAAGATGCCCCCCAAGCAAGTGCCTCGTCGTGGCGCTCGTTCTAGGGCAAATGCCAGGCCCATTGTAGTTGAAGAACCACCAACTGAGCGAAGAAGCAAACGCCGCCATGACCCTGCAGAGCAGCCAGGTGCTTCTTCTCCATCACCTACACAATCCAAAAGAGGTAGGATGCCCTCCTCCACCGTCGATCATCTCAGAGGCAGTCTAGCCATCCTCGGAGGAAGATCTTGTCCACTTCTCCAGAACCCTCTGAAGAATCCTCCTCACCTCCTCTGGATCCTCTCAACCTTCTGAGGCTACTCCATCCAAGCTGGCTAGTGAGGGAAAATCTATTCTCAAGCCCATAGCATTGACCTAAATGACGCTGCCTTGGCTAGCGCATTCCTGATGTATCTGAATTCTTCAATTTTCAAGGATGGTTGCCTTTTCATTTCTAATTTTCAGACATTTTATCCTAGACTGTACAAGAGTTTTACCTGAATTTGATCATGGTGCCAGAAGGTTATCAGTCTGAAGTCAAAGGAGTCTCCATTTTTCTTTCCACTGAATGGCTGCTACATTGTTCAAGGCTCCAGATGCGGGAGGATATCATGCTTTTGAATTTGACTTGCATGAAGCCTACTCACTGCTACTGGACTCCCTGCTGATGAGTCAGATTCAAAACAAACATATGTCACTAGGTTTAACACAAACACATTCCCACCTGTCTTGAGACTGATCCACCACATTCTCACCACTATAATCACTCCTCAAGGTGGTGGACGAGATAGGTTAACTGACATTCAGAGGTTCATCATATACTGCATGAAGAAAGAGATAAAGATCAATTTGCATGTCATCATGTATCAGATTATGTCAGAACCCACAAGGACGGATCTACATAGATCTCTACCTTATGCTGCTCATCTTACATCAGTTTTTGAACACTTTGGAGTGTCTTTTGAAAATGAGCAAGCCCAATCAATCCCAAAGTCCAACATTATTGTTTGAAGCATTTACAAAAGTTCATGGGATTAGAATTAAAGGGGATCAAGTGAGAAAGGTCCTGTTGTTGTTGAGGCCCCTATTGCCCCTGAGGTTGTAGAACCTCCTCCTGAAGTTGCTCAATCTCCTCAACATGATCAAGAGGCACAGCCTCCCAATGAGATTGGAGCACCCATCCCTCAGGATGTCCCTCAAACACCTCCATTTCATGCCCCTTCACCACTTATCCCTGAAGTGGAAATTCCAACTTTCATCCCCAATCCCAAGCCTCTACTTCCACTGGTGGACCTTCTGTTCCACCAGAGCTATACTCCTTCTTGAATGACAAATTTGACAACCATCACCTCCTCCTCTATCAGATGTCAGAGAACTTTGAGCTCAGAATTCAAAGGTTGGAGAATTCAGTGAATGGTCAATTCATCAAGCAGAAGGAAGCACCTGATCATCGCCACCCAAAGGTTCAACATGCTAATTGGTACTTTGGGTGATGCATCCCTTCAACTGCATCAGGACAAGCTTGAAAAGGTCCTTGAAGGAATTTTAGCCAATTCACAGAAGAATTTGTTCAACTGTCAAGAGGCAGTGACTCAAATTTCGAAGACCAGACTCTCATTTGCACACATGGTTGATGATATGGACGGCATGAAGAATTGTCAGCTCATATAGATCATGAGATGTCTGCCCTCAAGAGTGAGCTCAGAAGTATCAACATGCATGGTGGATTTGCCAGCTGCTCTTCAGGTTCTCAACCCATTTCAGCTGATCTGTCTGCATTCCAGTCAAACATGTATGACAACAGTCAAAGGTTGGAAGAATTGCTGCACACAAGACTTTTACAATGCAAACTCAGTTGAGATCCACCTTGCTGCAATGGAGTCAAGATTGAAGACTATAGAGTCCATCCTTCTCCTATTCCTCCTCCACCTCCATCCTCTTGATGGATCTTGTCTTTGTGATGTCAAAGGGGGAAGGAATATCTTTGTAATGAATATCTTTGTTGAATGAGAAGGAATACCTTATATGAATGTCAATGAATGATTGTCTATGATGGATGAATGCTTGTAAATATCAAACTTTGTATGGTTTTTGGCCATTTATGAAAAGTCATGGTTATTAGTAACATTGTGTCTCTTGAGTGTGAAAATTGTCATTGTTACTAAATTGTGCTCAATGGCCTTTGATTAATGTGAATGAAATGTTGAAACATGTGTTCATTGTCATTTAGTATGTGGTGATTGAATGTTGTGTGAATGAATGGCTTAAAATCACATTTCCTTAAAATTCAAACTTTCATGTTGACTTAATGTTGTCATCATCAAAAGGGGGAGATTGTTGGGTTGAGTGTGAATTTAATACATTTCCCCTTATAATTTGATGATGACAAGTTGTGATTTTATTGCATAATGATTGGAATATGTTAAATACATCACACATGTAATAACAATGCTCAAAAGGCATGTTTCCAAACACATTATATCACATATATTCATAATAATACAATGGACTAATGATTTATGTGTTTTATTCTCATGGACATGTACTTCTTGTAATGGTAGTGTCGACACACCCACTGCTAGTGTCGACACTGGGCATCAATCCCTGAAGAAAACTCATGAAGACAGGTTTCACTGTGTCGACACAGTCCCAGGCAGTGTCGACACTAGACCCATCTCCAGAAGTCCCTTTTGCCAGACTGGAACAGTGTGTCGACACGCCAGTGAGTGTGTCGACACTAGAGCCATCTCCCAGAAGACCTGTTTTGTGGAATTGGGACAGTGTGTCGACACACCCAATGACTGTGTCGACACACTCCGACAACGTTTTCATCTTAAGTCCCACCTGACACGTGGCATTCTAGGGATCACTTGGATTGGCCTTGGATCATGTGCCTATGTACTCCAAGGGTTCTTTTGGCCATGTTGGGGTATAAATACCTATCTAATCGGCCCCCAAAAGAAGAACTCCTGAAGAGCCTTCCAGAAAGCGCCTTTTGGCGGCAAGACAGAGGTCTCTCCCGTTCTTGCTCTCCCTGTGCTGCTGTAAGCCAATTCCCATCCTTGCAATCACAAGAAGTGAAGATTGATCCATGAAGATGATGTGATATCACTTCCAAGGGAGCAGATCAAGTAGAAGTAGCCAATTGAGAAGAGTTCAAGGAAGATCTAGAGGCACCAGTTGCAGAGCATCGCCCAGGGATTTCAAGCAATCAAGGACCTTCTCAATTCAGCCTTCTACAAGGAGTTCTTCTGAAGAACAAGAAGTACATACTATTCCTCAATTCTCCATTTGTTCTTCTGAGTCATTCTTGAGATTGTGCATAGAATTGTTGCACCAGTCTCTTTGAATAAACTCTTTATAGACAGATCATTGCTAGAGGATCTGGATCTTGTTGTTTTTGATCTAGCCGTTGTTTTGTGAGCCTTTGTGCTCAGTTGTGTTGAGTGGTATATTCAGTGTGTGGTTGAGCCTGTGTGCTCAGGTTTCTAGAGTGGTCGTGCTCTAGAGGTTGTGTGTCAGTTGTTGAACTCAGTGTGTTGGAGTTGTCAAGCTCCAGTGTGTGGTACTCAAGTTGAGTAGTGGAGCCTCACTGTGTGAGGGGTGGATGGAGGATCACTGGTGTGATTTTTGAACCACCTAAAAATCTTCTGTGCAGTGGTTTGATCTATGATTGATTTAACTTTGCGCTAGATGTATGCATAGGATTTTCACTTACACTACTGATTGACTTAATCACAAACTCTAATTACTCAAATCACACAATCACACATCAGATCTGTAAATTGCATTTCTAATTTGTCTCTGATTTAAGCATCTTTTAAAATTGGCTAAGCTTTCGTAGTATTTGGCCTAGATCTATTCAAACCCCCCCCCCTTCTAGATCTGGTCCATCCTATTTTTGATCCTACCATTTGACCAATGCCTGTGCAGGTCCTGGGGAAGAGCGCCCCAACGTACTTATTAATTGCGGAGTATGGACTTGTGGTGCTTGGCATGGCACTGATACGATATTCAAGATTTGTGAGAATGTGCCTTTATTTGATATGATAAGTTTGATTTGATTTGATATGATATGATAAGATTTGATATGATAAGTCTGATCACGTGAATACGTGATATCTGTGAATATGGCCAATTCATTTTGATATAATTCTAACTCTTGAAATATTTGTCCATT